>BGNK01000594.1:18825-143586 GCA_003297005.1 Symbiodinium sp. clade A Y106
TACTGTATCATGTTGTATTATCTCACATTCCATTACATTTTATAGTGTTATATTATATTATTATTATATCCTGTTATTTTTCTTTTATTGTATTTTGCTATATCATACAGCATTATATTCTGTTATATTGTGTCACAGTATATTAAGTTATGCTTTGTTGTATTGAAATATGTTAAATTCTGTCATGTTTTTTTACCTTGATTTTTATGTCCTATTACATTATATTACATTTAGATTGGCTCGTTTTATATTGTAGTATATTTTCTCTTATCGTATTACATTCTTTTCTATTTTTTCAATAGTATACTTGTTTATACTATGTTTTATACGTTATGTTAAATTATGCACAATTATAATGTATTCTTTATTGTATCGTACTATATTACAGTATATGTTCTAATTGTATTATACTATATTACATTTTAACATATGACATCATTCGATACGGTATGCTATTATATTATGTCATATGAGAAGATATTTTGTGATATTCTAATATATTGCATTATATCATATAAAGTTATATTATATTATATTCTAGCATAATATAAAGTATNTGTCATATGAGAAGATATTTTGTGATATTCTAATATATTGCATTATATCATATAAAGTTATATTATATTATATTCTAGCATAATATAAAGTATTTCATTTACAATGTTATATCTTTTAATATATTGTATTGTATTGTATCATGTTCTCTTATCTCACATTCCATTACATTTTAATTTTATAATGCTTGCAAGAACATCGCACCATGATCAAGACTTGCATCAAACACGAAACTGTTTTAGAGCTTTGCAAGACTCATCATAAAGGCATTCTGTTTGCAAAAGGGGGGTGCGTCATTGATTCATATTATATTATGTTCTAGTATGTTTTATCCTATTGTATTCTGTTTTTTTAAACTATAACCAACCCTATTAAAGTATAAGACAGCAAGAACAGTAACAAGAACATTAACAGGACAATAACACAACCACAACGACAACAATGATAATAACAACAAGAACAACCACAACAACCACAACGACCACAACAACCACAACAACAGCAACAACAATAATAAGTATATTGATAATAACAATGGTCGTAGCAACAGCAACAACAAGACCAGCAATAACAATAATATTAACAAGAACAATAGCATTAACAAGAACAATAAGAATAAGAATAAGAACAACAGCACCAACGGCAACAACAACAGCAACAACAACCAAGGTAGCATAGGTTTTCCTCACGTGCGTTTTCCTAACGAAAACCTCAGGAAAACGGTTCGAAAACCGTCGAATATGCAAGAAAACTTGGGTTTTCCCCTAGGAAAACCCAAGGTAACGTGCGTTTTCCTAACGAAAACCAGAAGAAAATATCACGAAAACCGTCCAATATGCAAGGAAAATAAGGTTTTCCCTACGTTTTCCTAACGAAAACCTAAGGAAAATGGCACGAAGACCGTCCAATATGCAAGGAAAATAAGGTTTCCCCCTAGGAAAACCTAAGGAAATGTACGAAACAAGGTTTGGCCAAACCTTTCAAAAAAAGGTTTGGCCAAACCTTTCAAAAAAAAACCCGCCACCCACCGCCACCAAGGCAAATAAATAGTCGTGGGAATGGCTGCATTTCCTATGATTTATTTTTTTTTGATGCCTCACCCCCCCCTAAACCCCAACCCTTTTCAAGGAACCCTAAAGGAAGCCTTAGAGGAACCCTTAAAGGAACCCTTAACGGACCCGAGCCCACGAGGTCGGTATCAGAGTCTTCCGGCCCGGCCGCCGGAGATTGACAACGCCGACCTCGAGGGAGAGCACAAGGCCCCTTTGGGGCTTTGGGTGGGTTTGGGGGTTCCTTGAAAGGGTTTAGGGTTTAGGGGTTTATGGTTTACCGTTTAGGGGTTTAGGGTTCAGGGGTTTAGGGTTTAGGGATCTACAATAAGAGTAGGGTTTGGGGTCTTCTATGGGGTACTAGGGGTTATAGGGTTCCCTTTGAGGCGAACTATGGGTCCATGATATAGCGTTCCATTTATGGGGCCGTTGAAGGATCCTTGAAACCCTTCTCTGCGACATTTAAAGGAACCCTAAACCCTAACCCCCCAGACTTTATGGGATCTTTAGGGCATGTCATGTATTTAACAAAGACGGCTTTAGGATATGATGTGGCCTGGCTATATAGGTAGGGAGAGCACAAGGCCTTGTGGAGCTCGTGAGATTTTTTGAGGGTCCTTTTGAAGGGGCTCATTGGGGTTCCTTTAAGAGCTGCTTGGAAGTTTCGGGCGTGCCTGGCTATGAGCTGACTCGGCTGATCCGTGTTCTCACAACAGTGTACGGGCTAGTCAACGCCCCGGCCGTTTGGCGACGAACGGTTCGACGGGCCTTGGTGGAATTGGGGTAATTACCCAAGAGGGTCCATATACACTACTATTATGGAATCAGGTCCCAAAAACCATAATGGGGATGGTCTTCCGGGACGTAATTCCATAATGGTAATATACATGGACCCTCTGGGTTACCAAGAAGGCACATTTGATCTGTGCCTTTCTGTGCTTCACTTCACTTATTGGAGGGTCGGGGGAGTTAGTAAGCAGTTATATTATAGAGTTATAAGTACCATAACCCCAATTAGGATCCCTTTTAGGGTACTTATAACTCTACTTACTACCTACTTAGTAAGTCCCCCGACCCTCCAAGTAACGACTAAAACTCCGAGCAGAAAGCGAGGCCGTGCTGGACTGGTCCTGTTGGAGGTGGATGACTTGTTGTAGGGAGGAAACGAGCTAATGGTGACCCTCAAGAACCGATTCAAGTTCGGCAAGCGGCAGGAGATCTTTGGAGGATCCGGAAATTAATTTAATGGTCTCATAAAGGTTTCGGGGTTTAGCTTTTTTTGGATTTAGGGTAAAAGATGCCTCCAAGCTCTCATAAGGGCCCTAAACACTAAACCCTAATCCCTAAACCCTAAACCCTACGTGTGGGCCCAGAGCTCTGAGGGCTTTAGGGTTAGTTGGTTCAGGCTTTAGGATGTCGGGTGTATGCCAGGGAGCTTAGCGACAATGCAAATCAACCATGGGACTTTTGGATGCTTTTCTTCTTGTACTCATTATTGTTTGTATTGTTGTCATCATCATTTTTATTGTTGTTGCTTTTTTGGGGAGGGGGGATTGTGGTTTCTTGTAACGGGATCTCCAAAAACATGTGTCTTGTGCTTACCTTCCAACGGGAGTTTGGTAAAGCAACAAGCAGCAACCAGGGCGAGATGAAGATGAACTTGGTCGAGCATCTCGATTTTGCCTCTTGGGCGGCATTGTGGGCTTGGGCTCGGGCTTCCAGCTTAGGGCGGTTTAGGGTTTAGGGTTTCGGGGCTATGTGGCTTCAGGATTCGTTGTGCTGCGGCTTGTGGCAGGTATACATTGCAGAAGTTGTGAGTTCAGGCCACCCTTCTCAGCTTGTGTTGTATTGCAGTGCTGCTCGTTGGAAGACTTTGTCACGGCATGGCGGCAGCTTGAGTGCAGCGGCAAGGTAGGCGAAGACGGGGTTTGAAGGCTTTGCCCATATACCCGAATATTCTGACTCTCTGAATACCCTAAGCTCATCTTGTCCTGAAGCCCAAATACCTTGAAGCAACTCCCCACTGCCACAATAGTGGGGTTAAGGCTTTCCGGGGCAAAGGGTTCAGAGTTTTGGGTTTCAAGTTCAGGGTTATTGGGTCCCCACAGCTAACCTCTACTGCCTGGATGTCATCACTTTGGTGGGGTATGGTGGGGTCTCTGATGACGTACTGTGGGGTTTCAACCAAGGCACATACTGGCGCAGTCGTTTCGGAAGCCTGCGCAGTCGTTTCGGAAGCTCACCGCAGAGAGTTTACAACCTGTAGAGATGCCTCCGCCGTAAACTCCGATTCTGGAGCATCCCCGAAGCAGCAAACCACCAAATCCCAGTTAAGGGATGTCGGGGTTCCGCGGCTGCTTTTGGCGCTGCTCGTGGTAGGATGACGAGGGCGTGCACCGAGTCTGACCCAAGCCCTAACTCCTAGATTCTACGACTCTAAACCTTTATCCCGAAATCTTATGTAAGAGCCTCCGGCTCAAGCCGCCGACCCCGCAGGAGTCAGAGGAAAGGGCGATGCGGTTGACGAGAGAGTTTATTTTGGGGTCTAGGCTGACGGTTTTGCTACCCCCGCTGCTACTCTNAATAGTAGCAGCAGCAGCAGTAGTAGTAATAGTAGTAGGCGTACTAGTAGTAGTAGTAGTAGTAGAAGTAGTAGTCGCAGAAGTGAGAGTTGTAGAAGTAGTAGTCGAGTCGTAGAAGTGGGGGAGGGGGGGCCGGCAGGTTTTGGGAGCGAAAAAAGAAGGGGGGCAGGCTAGTAGTAGTAGTAATAGTAGCAGCAGCAGTAGTAGTAATAGCTAGTAGTACTAGTAGTAGTAGTAGTAGTAGTAGTCGTAGTAGTCGTAGTAGTAGTAGTAGTAGCAGAAGTGAGAGTTGTAGAAGTAGTAGTCGTAGAAGTAGGAATCAGAGGCAAGGATGATGCGGTTGAAGAGACGCAGGAGTAGTAGGCGTGCGAGGAGGAGTAGTAGTGGTAGTGGTAGTAGTAGTGGTGGCAGAAGTGGTAGTAGGGGGCGGGGTTGAGAGTACATCGAGTATCTCAGAAAGTCCGCAGNGGGGGGGGCTTGGGAGCAAGTGTGCCTACAGACGGCGGAATTCGCCCCCAGCAGCGTCAACGCCGCTTCGTGCAGGCTCGGCGTCCTCCATGAAATCTCTGGCGCGCGTTTTTTGGGGTCTGAAAGGAGGGAAAAAGGGAGGTTTCACCTCCGACTCATCCAACACGCCTCTAGGTCGGCGGACTTACAAACACCGCTAAAACCCCATAAAAAAAATTTGAACCATGGCTACAACCAAAACGCTGAACCCCTAAACCCTACACTCTACACCCTAAACGCTAAACTCTAAGCCCTGAGCACTTAAACTTAGTGGCTGAGTAGGCAACCTTTAACCTTTTGGGCTTTATATAATCCTACCATAATTGAAAAGGTTAACCTTTTTTGGACTAGGGTACTCAGCCCCTAAGTAAAAAAACCCTCAGCCCTGGCTAAGGAGCTCATCCCGGAGGAGATGTGGCTCCGGTTAGTGGAGTGGCAGAGACCTCGGAGCGCTGCTTTCAAGATTAGCGAAAGGGCTCTATGAAGGGCTCTACAAAAAAGACGATAAAAGATCAATACTGGATCTAGCAGGGTATAGGGGTTCATTTCTTGGGTGCATGATTAGGACTGGAGGTCAAGGCAAGTTCGAACTAGAGTACCTTGGGTTTTCCACGTGGTACCGGGTCCATATTAGGGAATCTAGTTTAAGTTAGCATATACAGCCATACAGAGTCGTGACTATATCAATTCCACCTTTTGCTAGCCTCAAAGTAAGCTTTGCAGCAAAATTCTGTTACTCCTACAGAGCATGAGAAAACTTGGTAAATCCATATAACACCCTTAGAAGCATTGACCGCAAACTCCGCATCCCCTCTGTGTTAGATCGAAAACTTTGATGGCCGTGTTAGCTCGAAAACTTTTAAGATACTTTGCAAAGCCTGGACCCTAAACCCAGTAACACCTGCACCCTTAAAAATAGACCCTAAACACTGTAAAAAAATCCTTTTGAGAGGAATCACCAAAGAATCCTTGTAAAACCCCGCAGGTACGGAGGAGGGCCGGCTCTTCCCAGAAAGGCGCCAAGCTGAGTGAAAGCTGGTGTGGAGGTTCAGGGGTTCCCTTCTGGGTTCCGTTAAGGGTCCCTTTAAGAGTTTTCGGGGGTCCTATAGAGGTTTAGCGCACTCTCTCATTCGGGTCTGAGGGATTAGGGCTCAGGCTGGAGTCAGCAGGAGCAGCCAGGAAAGTTTCTTTAGACGAGTTTCGCACCTCCGGGCAGATGGTTTCCACCAAGAAGTTCTTCTAAGAACATCGAAGGGCTATGGCATGAGGTTGTTTCAGCGTGCAAGTTGCCGGAAGGGTAATAGGATGTTTCACTTCGCAAATGAAGCTGCTGGGCCGTTATTAGAGCAAAGTGATGTTTGAAACCATAGCAAGAACTCGCTTATAATTTGAGGTATGTTCCCAAATCAAGGGCAAGGGGCTTGGCCAAAACCGCTTATATACTACTCTCTGGACCCTAAGTATTCACCCCTACCCCATGTGATTATTTACCACCCCGTGCCTTGCACCTCTGGCACGACACGGGTTTCGAACTTCCAGGCAGCAACCCTAAACCCTAAACCCTAAACCTTATAAACCCCAAAAGCCCTAAACCCTAAAGGACTTGGGAGATCCGTTGTCTGGCCAATACCTGCTACACCCCTCGAAAGGCTGAAAGCCTAAACCCTATGATAGGATCCTTGGAGAATATAGACCATTATACAACCCTTAGAAAACCCTTGAACCCGAAGAGCGTTTGAGAGTAAACGCTGCGAATTCTTGGGCTGCAGCGCTGAGTTTTCAGTTTTTCATTCTGATGCTTCGAGTGGTTTAGTGTTCAGGGTCGAGGGCTGTTGCGGTTTAGGATCTTTCGGGTTTAGGATCTTTCGGGTTTAAGCTTTAGGGCTTCTCAGAGTTAGACCGCAACTTTCAACCCTAAACCCACAACCCTCGACCATAAATCCTAAAATGCCCTCAACCATGGTCCTTAAACATGCGGAAGCTCGGGGCAGATGGCAATTGCAGACAGTGGGGTTTGGGTTTCAGGGGGTAGGCTTTTTGGTTTTTGGGTTTCAGCCTATTGGGCTTGAAGCTCTGAGTGTGAGCTTTGCGGTTCTGTTGCTTCTGCACATGACATTATGAACCCTGAGCCCTCAACCCAAAATCTACACTTTAAACTCCGCAAACCCTTACTTCTCTAAAGCCTTCAGGAGGCTTTTTTAGAACCTTTATACCCTGCAGCCCTTAAGAGAGCCCTTCAAGGAGCTCTTGTAGGAACCCCTCAAGGAGCTCTTAACACAACCCTTCAAGGAGCTCTTGTACCCCTCACCCCTAAACGTTTGGATGTTTTCGATGCATCGGCTGCGTCTGCAGGTCATCTGCATGGGCCGTGATCATCAGATGAAGGCTGTCTGCACACTGAGACAAGCAGAAAGTTTACATTGGGTTGGGTTAGCTGTATGTATTCGCTACAGGGGTTAACGAGTGTAGGGTTGAAGGGTTTTTGGGTTTTATTTTTGCTTGCAGAAATTCAGGCTTTGTTGCTCAAACGCTACGGAGTTTATGGGTGTTTGTTTCACGATTCCGAGCCTGAAACTTGCATGATTGAGAGATTTGGCCCTTTTGAGCTTAGGTTGGGTTTGCAAAGGCTTTATATTCGGGTTGATGTAGGGTTTTGTCAGAGCTCTATGGGGTTTAAACCCTGAGCTTGAGATCCTCACTGTCGGAACCATAAATGGCAAAGCAGCCCAACGCTGGATACTACAGTAGCCTCACAATTACCAGTAGCATTCCCTAAGGTTCCTTGATGGAAGTCTACAACAACATTATGCCACCCAAGCCCTATTCTAGTCATCATTGTATTTAGTACTTACTACTATGATTAGTATTCATATTAATATGTAAATGTCTATTGCTTTTAAGGCCCTACAGTAGAAGCCAGAAAGTTGGAACATCATTCTCCTCCTGCCCTTAAGGTAGAGTATAGGGGATCCCAGCACCAATCCTCCTAAACCCATGTTCCAACTTTCTGGGGTTCACTGTATNTACAGTAGAAGCCAGAAAGTTGGAACATCATTCTCCTCCTGCCCTTAAGGTAGAGTATAGGGGATCCCAGCACCAATCCTCCTAAACCCATGTTCCAACTTTCTGGGGTTCACTGTATATCAATTCTGTGATAGTTCTTCTCTTGGATCTTCTATTGGCCCCTAAGGAGTCGCCAACGAGCCTACACTTTGAAGTAAAGGGGCCCGAACGCGCTCAATCTTAAGTCCTAAAGAGACCCTATGTAAACCTTGGCCGCAAAAAAACTCAAGACCCGAAAGTCTTGAACCTTACACAACTCCTATAACCCTAGACCTGATATACACACTTTACACCCTAAAAATTACACCCCCAGAGTCCATGCCTCTGGCTCCACTAACCCGTAGCATCCACTCAGGAGGCTAAGGTTGCCATGAGGGTTCTATAGTTAACAGAACCAGGAGTTTCGTTAGTCGAGCAGTTGAAGAATACTCAGATACGGTGCACGAGGTGCTGAAAACTCAAGTTTTCAGGATGTAGTGGTTTGGGGTGTGCGGTTTCGGGCTTAGGGTTATGCAATTATGCAAGCCCCGGGTTGAAGTCAAGCTCCGGCATTTGTGCCGGCTTACCTGCTTGCTCGGGCTTGGGTTTGATGGATGGTGCTGTTCCGTTGAGCTTTGGAATGAAACCCCTAAAGCCCTAGACCCTAAACCGCATATCCTAAACCCTAAACCCCAAACCCTGTCTTGCTTCTAAGACGTCTGGAAAGCCCGAAGAACCGGGACTCTGGAGCCCAATGCCCTAAGCCCTCAACCCTGAATCGTGAAACCCTAAGCCGTGAAACCCTAAATCTCTGAGGCCATAAATCCTTTAAGACCCTTGAAAGGAACCCTTAAAGGATCCCGAATATAGATCCCTGGACGGAGCCCTAAAACCCCCGGACGCCCTGACTTTTCAGCCTTGTACTGGGGAAGCCAAAGTGAGCAGGTGGAGCTCTACCCTGCGCTTCTCCTCGTGGTGGCTCCTGCATGGAGTTAGACAGTTTTTTGTTCTGGGGCTTCAGGGTTGAAAGGTTGACTTTTCTTGGCTGCAAAGTTTAGGGTTTTAGTGTTTTTCAGGATGGTTTACGGCTGGAGGGACTTGGGCCTAAGTCTTGGGTTCTCAGAGCCTTGGTTTAACGGTTTAAAGAGTTGGGGTCTTAGGGTTTGCAGCGCTCTCGGGTTCAAGGGCTTGGGTTTTGGCACTTTGGGGTTTTGGGCATTTTAGGATTGTAGGACTGTTCAGGATTTCAGGGTACAGGTCTTAGGGTTTTAGGCTTAGGCTTTGGTGTTTGAGGGTTCAGGCTGTGAGGCTGCAGGGTTCATTCGAACACTCATCCGACACCCTAGCCCCACTCCACAAGATCCCGAACGTACGCCCTGCAACCCAGAACGCCTTATTGTAGAACCACGAATCTGGAACCCTTATAAGGACCGGCCTAGGAATTCTTAAAGGCTCGGAACCCCTACAGCGACTTCTAAGCATTCCAGCTCAGGCCTGACTTCTGCCCGGAATGAAGGAGTGGGTTGTGGTTCCGTTTGAAAATATATTCAATTCCGGATATTCAGCATATACATAATTCCCTCAGGAGAGAGGAGACAGGACAGCCTAATAACTTGAACCATCACTTCTCAAGCCTAACCCGTAAATCCACATGATAAAGACTACATCCCAGGCCTTGATCCCCAAACCCCAGGTCCTCAAGCCTGCACCCTAAGCCCCATAAGCTATCCTGACCCCTAATGCCCGTGTAAACCCCTTGTCCAAGAGATCAAGGCCATACATATCTCGAACCCTGAAAGGGAGTGTAAAGGAACTCTCACAGGAGGAACGGTTCACGGAACCCCCAGCAGAATCCAAACACCGCGCGACAGGTCGTGGCCGGACCAGACGGAACTCCACTGCCGCAGTTCAGCCTCTCGCATGTACTTTCCGGAGCATGGTCATTGCATTTAAGGATCCAGGGCCTAGGGCCTCAGAACTGGGGGTTGCAGGTTTAGAGGCTTAGAACTATAGGATACAGGTTTTAGGATGTTGGGTTTAGGGTTCAGGATGCAAGGGTTCAGAAAGGAGGGTTCAGGACACTGACGGCTCTGATCTCGGGGCATGCAGTTGGATGTAGAGTTTCGTGTTTATGCCTACGGCTTTTCTGGGTTCCCTTTTCTGATAAGGGTTGTCGAGCTCCACATCTTTGGATACAAATCCGGCAACAAACCCGGAAGCGCCGCATAGACTGCGTATGGGCCCTCTTTGCGAAGTCGCGCATGCGTTGTCTGCGCATCCGAAATCTGGGCTTCCGAAACAGTGCATGCTGCAAGTATTGCTCGGCTCCGGCACCGCACCCATATCTGCATTTAAGACTTCGCGTGCATAAAGCTTGCCGCGTGACCCGGCACGAACAGCACCTGACACAACCCTGTATGCCCGACACAGGAATCCAAAACCAAAGCCCTAAACACCCAACACCTCAACCTCGTGCGTTGAAATCCGAAAATCTCCACGCATCTGCTAGCGCAAGCCCAAAAGCCCGCTTTACAGCCGAAAAGGCCGAACATGTAGTCTATGTGACATCCAACGGCCATCATGTTAGTGCCAGAATCAGTAGAACAAGGTTAGGGTTTAGGGTTTAGGGTACACCCGGTGTTCCAAAGCATTTGAAGCAACGGATCGCCTTGGAGGCCGGGCCCCAGGAGACGAGCTGCATGGGGCTATACCAGTCAAAGTGTGGCTATCGACTTATTATGCAATAACAAGAAGTCGATGCACCTAGACCTAGATTAGCTGAGAAGAGGACGGAGCCATGGCAGTTCACGGAGAGCTGGATGCTTGGCTACAGAGATATGAGAACGAATTCGGCAGTCTGTTGGAGAGGCAGCGGCCTCTGGCAGCGGAGGAGTTTGTTGCATTTGTCAAGAATCGAGGAGGATCCGTGTCGTATGCTGTTGCCAAGAAACTCGGTGGCAGTTTACGAAGGGTTCCACAAGTTTGAGGACGTGCTCTTCGCAGTGCATGGTCCGATCGCCCAATACAAGCATACCCTCAAAGCATAGTCATCGTCAACGGGTCCATTTGCTGTGAGAGCTAGAAAAGCGGGACCATCAGAGAAGCTATGATTCCCCGAGAACCCTCGGCCAAGAAACACGATCTCGGTATTCAGGTTCCTACGTTGGTCCAGGTTCGTGTTTTCAGGTAATTAAGACCGTGGCATGAGGAGCAAAAAAAAGTCTTGGCCAGGCTTACATTTACCCGAAATTTCCCATATGGGCTTCTAGTGGGATGTCGACACACTCGCCTTCGTTGTACAGCCTGAAGTTTCAGCAAAAACGACGAGTAAATATGAAGTAACTCCGTAGAATAGTTTTTGTTAGATAGCCGCTTCCAGCCATGCGTGTGCATTGTCGCATATGCGCTTTGAAAGTTCTTGTAAGGGTCGGAACAGCAACTTAAAAGTTTGCATCTTGTGCATGGTGCAGTTGTCCCAGGCCATTTCTGCGACAGCATGACCTACAGCATCGTGCCAGAAAGGATTGTGTGGCAACCACAGAAGCTTCGGTAGACATGCGGTCACTTCAGCAACCGCGACGGTTCGTCTTTGATGCTGTCCCACAGTTACTTGAACGTGTCAGTGGTGGTGCACATTCGTGGGAGGCGACAGTCATGAATGACCATCCGACTCAGAGAATCCCTCCACCACCTCCTTTCCCGCGACCTTTCGATCCTGCCAGAGATGAGGTGTGGGAGGCTACAGCCATTGCCCATCCGACTCCGCAGTACGGCAAAAGCCCTGCACCTGTTCAGCTGCCTGCGCCGTTTTCTGTCAGTAGTGATGTGCAGATGAGTGGTGACGGCGAGGGTTGCATTGAGACCAGTGATCCATGGCAGAATTTCTTTCCAGGTGGATGGGGCCGCACGGACACACAGCATTTCCTTGCTGAGCCTGGGTCGGCGGAGCATGGCCAGTCAAAGCAGTCTGACGGAATGGGTGGCGGTGAATTTGGGAGTGACACAAGTGAAGCCCTTCAGCATGATTGGTTTGATGATTCACTTGCAGATGAAGATGGGCCATGGATGCCAGACAGGGTAACAGAATACGATAAGGAGTTCGCCCATCCTTTTGCTGAAACAGAAGTAGAGCCTATCCCATACGAGCATGCAAAGATGCCGGGTGTGGACCAGCATGATGCGAATCACTTGCAAGATCAAGAGATACAGCAGCTTCGGATGGAGAACCAGCAGTTAAGACAACACAATCAAGATTTGGTCATGCAGATCGAAGCCCTACACATGCCGCCGGCAGTCTGCCAGACGGCAGCCTGGATTCGCGACGCGTTGCCCGAACTCTTGAAGTTTGCTGCAACGAAGCCCACGGGGTTCCACGCGCGAATTCCAATCTTGGCATTGCGGCACACGCATAGATATGTCAATGCTGCATTGGCCTTTGGTGACGGTGAAGGTCATCAGAATTCTCAAGAGAGCATCCTGAAGCTGTTTGAGCAGTTGTTTCGAGGCCGAGTGAAACCTGCTGAGATGGAGGCATTGCAAGTCAAGCTTCCGGCAGATGCCACCCGGCTAGTTTAGCCAGCCTGTGTACTTGGCGCAATGGTTGGGTTCGGCCCCCGCCCAGTAACAGTGGGAAACTACTTTCTTCATATATACCCCCCCAGAAAAAGCACAACTGTTTGGAGGCCTCTGGAGTTTCCAGTTTTTGGGGGTCCCAACTGTTCAGCAGGTTTGGGCGTTTCGGGAGCCCAGGCTTTCGATTCCAGAATTTGGCATTTGGAGTTTCCAGATTTTTAGGGCCCCAACTGTTCAGCAGGTTTGGGCATTCCGAGTATCCAGTATAGAAATCTTGGGGGCCCCAACTGTTCAGCTGGTTCTCGATTTCGGGAACCGAGACTTCAGATTACAGAATCTGGCACCGGCTCTGTTTGAAGGGGCTTCGGAATTCCGGAAATAACTGATGCNAATCTTGGGGGCCCCAACTGTTCAGCTGGTTCTCGATTTCGGGAACCGAGACTTCAGATTACAGAATCTGGCACCGGCTCTGTTTGAAGGGGCTTCGGAATTCCGGAAATAACTGATGCGTGGTGCTTTGGGAGGGTTTAGGGTTTCTGCAGCAAATCGGCGAGAGTTTCGGAATTCGCCCGAAGGCAAATAGTAGAGGGTTGAAGAACTGATGCTTGCTGCTTTGGGAGGGTTTAGGATTTCTGCAGCAAATCGGCGAGAGTTTCGGAATTCGCCCGAAGGCAAATAGTAAAAGGGTAGAACAAACTGGATGCTGGTGTCTGCCTGGCCCCAGGCCANAAATCGGCGAGAGTTTCGGAATTCGCCCGAAGGCAAATAGTAAAAGGGTAGAACAAACTGGATGCTGGTGTCTGCCTGGCCCCAGGCCAGCGGGGCCAGGGTGCTACTTGGCCAGGCCAAGCCAGTTCCGGAAACGCGAGACTACTTTGCTTAAAATTTGGAGCAGGCCAGCAGTTTGCCCAAAAAGCTGCAAACTAGAATGCAAAAGGGAGCACAAGAAAAGCACAACTGTTTTGCTATCCTGGAGCACAAACCCGAGCACAAACTCCAAAATCCAGCTCAAGAAAAACCACAAACTAGAGCACAAAAAAAGCACAAGAAAAGCACAACTGTTTTGCAACCCAGAGCACAAACCCGACCACAAACTCCAAAAACCAGCACAAGAAAAACCACAAACTAGAGCACAAAAAACAAGCACAAGAAAAGCACAACTGTTTTGCAACCCAGAGCACAAACCCGACCACAAACTCCAAAAACCAGCACAAGAAAAAGCACAAACTAGAGCACAAAAAAAGCACAAGAAAAGCACAACTGTTTTGCAACCCAGAGCACAAACCCGACCACAAACTCCAAAAACGAGCACAAGGAAAAGCACAAACTAGAGCACAAAAAAAGCACAAGAAAAGCACAACTGTTTTGCAACCCAGAGCACAAACCCGACCACAAACTCCAAAAACCAGCACAAGAAAAAGCACAAACTAGAGCACAAAAAACACAAGAAAAGCACAACTGTTTTGCAACCCAAAGCACAAACCCGACCACAAACTCCAAAAACGAGCACAAGAAAAAGCACAAACTAGAGCACAAAAAAAGCACAAGAAAAGCACAACTGTTTTGCAACCCAGAGCACAAACCCGCCTACAAACTCCAAGAACCAGCACAACTGTTTTGCGATTGGTAGCACAAGGAAAAGCACAAACTGGACGAAAACTTCCAATTTACAGCAGAACCCAGGATTGCTTTCTAAAATGATCAAAAGGTACCAGGCCGGGGGAGGCCCTGGGGGGCCCTGGGAGGCCCAGGGACGCTGAGGGAGGCCCTGGCAGGCCTGGGAAGCGCTGGGAGGCCCTGCGAGGCATGCCTGCTGCTTTGGGAGGATTTAGGATTTCTGCAGCAAATCGGCGAAAGTTTCGGAATTCGCCCGAAGGCAGATAGTGTAGGGTTGAAGAACTGATGCTTGCTGCTTTGGGAGGGTTTAGGATTTCTGCAGCAAATCGGCGAGAGTTTCGGAATTCGCCCGAAGGCAGATAGTGGAGGGTTGAAGAACTGATGCTTGCNCTTTGGGAGGGT
This sequence comes from Symbiodinium sp. clade A Y106, assembly GCA_003297005.1. Lineage (NCBI taxonomy): Eukaryota > Dinophyceae > Suessiales > Symbiodiniaceae > Symbiodinium > Symbiodinium sp. clade A. The sequence continues at coordinate 33,152 of BGNK01000594.1, forward strand.
TTAGGATTTCTGCAGCAAATCGGCGAGAGTTTCGGAATTCGCCCGAAGGCAGATAGTGGAGGGTTGAAGAACTGATGCTTGCTGCTTTGGGAGGGTTTAGGATTTCTTTTCGGTTGAAGGTTGCAGTCCAGTGACTAATTGGAAACGCAAATTGTTCTGGGCCTTGCGTTCGGCAGATTTTGACTTTACCGGAAGGGGAAGCATGGTTTCGGGGCTTGTTTTGTGAAAGATGTAGGTTTCACACTGAAGTCTCCTGGCTGTTCATATTTCATATTTGGAAAACGGGTGAACCCACTAGATTTTCTTGTGCTTTTCGTTGTGGTTCAAATTGCGGTCACTGTTAGTGGGCGGGGGCCGAACCCAAGGGCAATGCTTGTTCGGATAGGCCGCTGATTTAGATTCTTTCTTTGACCGCTTCGCGTGCCCGCCTCACCCGACTCAGCAGCTGTGGCTGCACAGTTCCTGGGGCGAGCGATTAGTCGCAGTAGTGGCCAGGATTATCGTAATCGTGATACTGGTAATGGTAAGGGCAAAGGTAACGGTAGTGGTAGTGAAGACAAATCTTAACGCAGGCTTTCACGTGATTGCCACCACCACAGACGAGGAGTTGAGGAGTTCGGAAGACACGACATCGGGCCTGGGGTTGAGAGTAATGGACACTTGGAGCTTGCTGCTTGATTTTGGTTGGTTTCCTGCCGAAGCGCAAGAAAACCCAAGTGAGAGTCTACTGCCGTTTATGCTTGCGAAACGCAGCAGAAAGCATGCACTTGGACGTTTTGCTGCTGTTTTGTAGTCTTGGTTGGCTTCCTGCCGACATGCAATACAATCCAAGTGTTCGTTTCGGGCCGTTGATGTTCACGGAAAAGCACACGACAGACACTTGAAAATTGCTGCTGCTGTTCATGACGTTTGATGGCTTCCTGCCAAAGTGCAATAAAATCCAAGAGTCCGTCTGCTGCCGTGTCTGCGCACGAAGTTGCACAAAACGGCACTTCGAGAATAGTTGTTCGTAACAGATGTTCACTTCCTGTCGAAAGTCAATAAAATTCAACTGTCCGTCTACTGCCGTTGATGCGCACATAAAAGCACTAAGCGTACAACTGGAAACTTGCCGGTTCATGATTCTTTCCCCGAGCTACTAGCAAACCCTAGCCCCACACCCTAACCGGGCGGGCAGGAAAAAGGAGAGTTGGAACAGAGGGTGATGCGCTGCAGAGCTAACAAGTGCAGTTCGTTGCCGTCGACTAAGGCTGCGAATGTGTTCCCGTGGCAAGAAGTAGGTTTTGCCGCTGCTTTGGGGTGTCTGGGGCTCCAAATGTGCCCCAACGCTATCATGTAGGAGTTGTTGCCGGTAGTTTGGGCACAAAGTGGTAAGAAGTACGATTGGAGGGTGAGGATGAGGATGAAGTGGATGAGGCTCAGGCTCCCTAACCTGAAGGCCCTTCCCCCTGCCTCCCCTCCACCCACGTCCATGGATAACAGCAGGAAGAACAACAAACAAAACAGCAACAACAGAAGCAACAACAACCAACCAACCGACCGACCGACCGACCGACCGACCGACCGACCGACCGACCGACCGACCAACTAACCCGCCAACCTACCAACCCGCCCACCGACCAAGCAGCCAACCAACCAACCTACCGACCAACCACCTCTCGACCCTAAAGTCTCTGGGAAACTTGCAACAACTCCCTAGACACAAGAAGTGCACCACCGAAACTCGGTGCTCTGGGCGGGTTTGCAGAGAGAACATATGAAAAAGAACGTTTGGGAAGGGGAGCGGAAGGGATGGAAGGAAGCTAAATCTAGACCCCGAAGCATCGGCGGATTTTAGGACTCTTCGCTTGGTGCCTTGCTTGGCGGGGACAAGACAGGTCACGGATGATCGTGGCATCCGCTCGCGCAACAACCGCAGACTTCTTGCTCTGCGTGCTCTTCAGAGTTGCCGCCTGGACGAGTGCATCGAAGTGCCCCTCGGAGTTGCATCTTCGTGCTTCAAAAATGTTTGGCTTCGAAGATGATGCTAACAGAGATATTCACACCTCTTGTCATAATCGTCATGATTTCCACATGTGTCATGCGCTCAGGTCAATCATGACTTGAACTCTAGTAGCTCATAATCTCAGGGACCTCGACTCGGGACATCGAACGTATTTGCGAGAAGTGTACATCATAAACCTCGCTATCTTCATCATCTTCTTCTCAATCTCCATCAACTTCCTGTGGCAGAATTCCCAGCTTCCTGCGATGCGTATCACATTGATACACTATTGCTCGTCATGTAGCATGGTTCTGATTGAAGGCTTCTCAACGGGCGTATTTTTTGCATTAGTCATATTGCCCCCAAGACACTGTGGTAACACGACGGCGCTCTTCCAGTAGGAACAAAGAGAATTTGACCCTAAACCCTAAACATTAGTGTTGGAAAACGGGCGTGCTCGCGATCCACCCGCTGTGGTGCTGTGCCGCTTTCGATTTCGATTCAGATCGCATTGCGCCGTCGTCCCCACAGACTTAGTCGCTCCGTGGTGTGGTATCCAATTACCGCCGTTCTAGGCGTTTGAGACTTTCGTGACAAGAGATTCGCCCACGATGCCATGTGAATGTGAAGGTCATTGGAGGTCAACACAAGCATGATATGCTTGCGGATATCACCATTCGTTCTTTATTTGGTTACACCACCTTCTTGGTCGTCGTAGCTGCTACTGTACACGTTGCTTCAATTTCATTGACATCTACCACAGTTACCATCCCGTTGGACCGGTACGTAAAGGATAGGTCGACACATGATGCAAGTTGCTCATCTTCCACGGCACTGTTCTGTGCCTGACAACTTTCGAGCCCAGGCCCTGCATCGCGCACTCGCACCAGGCATATAGTTCCAACGCTAACTTCAAGCGATGGTTTGACAAGGGCGACGATGGCGATTCAGGTTGGTCAATCTACAACAGGGAAGGACAATCCAAACACCGTGGAGTGCCGATCTTCAACAATGCGGCGGCCGCTGTGAAGGGCATGAAAAGACTGATCGCGCGTCAGGAAAACAAGCCCAATCCCGATTGGACGAGGATCCACCTGGCCCAAGACCTGCTTTATACCATCAAGCTGCGGCCAGTTGAAAGGGCTAACGATGAGGAGACACTGACCTTTGATGCCGACAGCAGGGTTGGGCGCTCCGAGTGGTTGCAAGATGAAGGAGATCCTTGGAAGCAGTGGGACAGAGATGAAGGATGGCATGGCCACGAACAGCGCCATCGCGAAGACTGGAACTCGCGCTGGCGCAACCAACCAGAGCATGGCTGGAATCACCAGCCCCGTGACGAGAACGACCCCTGGGAACCAGGTCGGCCGAACGATGGGCATGATGGCTGGGATCACCAGCCCCGTGACGAGAACGACCCCTGGAAAGATTGGGAACCAGGTCGGCCGAACGATGGGCATGATGGCTGGGATCACCAGCTCCGTGACGACCACGACCCTTGGAGGGATTGAGAGCAAGGTCAGCCGAAATGGGCGTGACAACGGCCAGAATGAATTCCAGCATGTCATGCCACTCGAGCCCTGTTAAACATTCTTCCTTGTCCAGCCGGAGGTCGTTAGTATTAGGGGCACCGCAGCTTTTCCAAGTAAGCCGCAAAGCAGACACCGCTCGGCTTCTCAGATGTGTGAATGTGGCAGAAGCAAGAAAGGAGCTGCAATGAGCGCTGTGGTCCAACTTCTCATCCAGACTTTATCTAAACCTCATAATTGCTGACCTACGAAGTCGTCACAATTCGCGCAGCCCTAGACTTCGAGCCCAAACCCTCAAACTTGCCCGACACCCAATCAATCCCTTTCGGCGAGCCTGAAATTCAGCGGCCCGCGCAGCTGGAATGAAACTTGCAAGGTTTCGAACGTAGGTGTTGCGATGAAGAATTTTCGAGGGTTTTGCAGTTGCTTCTGGTGGTGACAGGGGTGACAAGGATGAAACCCTAAACCCTAAACCCTAAACCGTGCATTGGTTTGTCAAAGATAGAACCAGCATTGCGTGCTTCAGGCCGGGAGCTGATACTGTTGATGGACAAAATCCTGCATTACCCATTATAAGGAATATACCATAATTCCCATAGTTTAGGGTCCTTAGGGTCATGCAGGATTTTGTCCATCAACAGTACCATACTATGGGGACCTTAATAATTAGAGATAATTGGAGTAAGGCTTCCTTTAAAGGGGTTTATAAGGGCTACTAGAAGCGTGCTACATATAATATAAGGGCCTTAATTATTTGAATAGGGTTTGGGGCCCATTATACTATAAGTGTAAAACGGAACCCCAGAATAGTATAGTAATTATTGAGGCCCCTATATTAGAGCTCAAACCTCTTTATTGCGGAGTCTGAGGGCTTCGTCTTCTAGATACTCTAGCAGTACCTTTATTTCGTTTTGGCTTTGGGATCTCCTTACTAAAAAATGAATACTGGGAAAACGGTACCTTTATTTTGAAGCAACTGTTGGTACTTTAAGTTTTAAGGGTCTGCAATACCTCGTTCAGGGCTTGCAGAAGCAAAATGTTGCGCGAGTTTCGGCAGCACCATATCACCATCACCATCACCATCACGAGCACCATTACCATAAGTAGTCATAAAATTAGTCACGAGCCTGAGCATCCCGATCGGCATCATCGCCGTCATCTGCATCATCAGCATCATCCCATTATAAGGGACCCAAAAAGCACATAAGCATAAGCATTTTATGGGGATATCCCTACCTTATTGGGCTTCTTTATAAGGGGGTTTATATGGGATATCCCTATCCTAATTTTTGCTTATGTGNAAGCACATAAGCATAAGCATTTTATGGGGATATCCCTACCTTATTGGGCTTCTTTATAAGGGGGTTTATATGGGATATCCCTATCCTAATTTTTGCTTATGTGCTTTTTTGGGGCCCTACATTACCAGGCCCTGAGGATGTTGAAGAGCAGGCTATCACAAGGGGTTGCCCCTTCAACTCTCGTGCAACACCAGAGCGGAAACGTGGCACCCCCGAGCTACCTCTTGACTGCTACACCTGCAAGCCTATCCAGGCCGGAGATTTTTCATCTCCAAGCAATCCACCCTGGATCAGGCAGGATGCTTTCAGGAAGGTGGCTGAGATAGCCCCTAACCTCTGCATTCATTCCTTGCCGTGCGGGCTAGGATACCAGGACGATTGATTTAGCAGCTGAGTAGGTAAAGCTGTGGGGTTTTGAGAACCCATGATGACTGAAGGAGTCGTTCATGTGGGGCCCGGAAAGTCAGCTGCTTGTTGGACTGTACGTGATTGCTAGACGGAAGCCCTACAACAGCCCTTACGCTTTGAAACCCTTATGCCCCAGATCTAAGTAGAGCTTAGCCCTGTCGCAACCTTCTGTGGCCCAGCAACCCAAACGAAGTAGGATGAAGGAGTTGCTCGACCTAGAGCCGAAATCACATACAGAAGCCCTGGAACCCTAGAAGCCAGGCCTACAACCCAAACCTCTAAAGGCAAACCTGAACCCTTATGTATACCCTGCACTACCCTGACAAGCCGTAACAGACGGATCCCAAATATTAGGACCCAAACCCCCTTTTTACAAAACCACCACATCCTTCCATACCATGAATCCTACCCGCTTCACAGAGCTAAGCCGAACCATAAACCGCTTTGAGCCCGTTATGAAACCTTCCGGACACGCTTCAACAGGTGCTTAGTTTTTCAGCACCATTCCAGAATCACTCATGAAACCCTTACGACCCCCTTGAAGCCATTTACAGAACCGCATTCAGAAACCTTACAAACCCGTATAGGCACCTTTCAAGACCCTTAAGAGCTTTTTTAAATGTTTAAACTTTGTCCTGAACCCTAAACTCCAAGAATCTACATCCTTGAGGTCCAAATCCACCCTAAAAAGTCATGTAAAAACAATACAACCCTTGTACGTCCACTTTGTAACCTTATATGAACCCCACACGAAGCCATATGAAATCTGCCTTGAAGCGTTTCGTAAAACACTTATGTTAAACACCCTTGTGTAAACCCTTGAACAAAACCCTCATCCCCTTTACATTCTTAAGCAGGGGTAGCACCCCAACAGAGAAACCTATTGTAGAAGCCTGTAGTACCCTTAAAGGGACCTCGATCCTAAACCCTAAAGCCGCAAACCCTAACCCTAAACCCTGACCTTATAAACCCTAAACCCTAACGGCTAAACCGGTTGTACCCTCAAAGGGAACCGTGAGAGCCCAATACCCCTTAATTAAGGAATATTGCTTAAATTATATAGGGTTTCATATCATGATTTAAGCCATATTCCTTATAATTAAGGGGTATTGGGCTCTCTGGGAGCCCTAAGAAGCGAATGCTCAGACGCTGTCCATGTTGGCGGAGAAGCTGTCCAAGCGTGTGGATCGCTCCCGGCTGTGGCATCGCTCCAAAGGCTATGGGGTAGTTCTCTAAATCAGGGTGCCTTGCAGGGTTTAGGGATGAGGGTTTAGCGGGTGTAGGAATTGCGGGCTTGGGGGTTTATGATTCTTAGTTGGGGTTGTGAGGGGTCTTGTTGTTGCTTTTTGTTTCAGGCTCAGGGCTTTCGAGCGGTGGGTATGGGTACAAGGATTTAGGGTCTTGGGGTTCTAAGGGGGTTTTAGGGGTTGAAGGTTTGCAGAGTGTATGGGGCTTGGGGTTTCTCGAAGATGTAATGTTTGAAGATTTTAGAGGTGCTCAGGCCTATCGATTGCAATTGGGTGTAGATCTTGGGCTTCACAAAGTCCGGTAGGGATTTTGCTGGTTAGGGTATTAAAGGCGTTTGGGGGTTATACCAGGTTCGCGGATATTGCAGGCTTCAGGCTTTTCTATAAGGGTTAGGCTTTGGGTCTTCGTGGTAGGTTTCAGGGTTCAGGGCTTGAGCTTGGGTCGACGGCTTCAAGGTGTAGGAGGGTGGGGTTCAGGGCTCCCTTCTCAGAGTAGGGTGGGTTTTTGGCGTCTTTAGGACATCCGCATAGGGGTCCTGTAAGAGTTTCTTGTGCTCCGCTTGCGCGCTAACTTGACTGCACCAGATCTCAGTGGATCTGCTCTGCTGGTTGCCCTCGGTGAGACCAGTATACAACAGGATCTGGTCACAGGTGCAGACGACATCGGAGTGAGCCAAGACTGCGGACTTCGGGCTTTCGTGCATGGCAGGCTCCGAGGCGACCAGACGAGATCGCGGGCACTCCCGGGTACCTTGACCAGGCTACCTAAAGCCCAGACATTCTCCCCCCGGTGGGCTCTATCATCGTGCGTCGTACCCTGGCTTGTCGTTTGGGTCAGGTGCATGAGATGCCACAACTTCCGCACGCGCGGGAGAACCTACTACCTGGAAAGTCAAATCTGTGACTGAAGCCCTAAACCCTAAAGCCTAAACCCTAAACCCTAAACCCCTAACCCCTAAACGCCCAATGGGGCATCGTGACTGAAGGGCACATCTCGCCTGGAGGCTAAAGCTCTTAATACAACGTCGTTAAATGCGAAGCCATAGTGTAGGCTCCTGATTAAGAAACCCTGGGCCTCTAACCCCAGAGTAGTAGGGTTCATATGGGTGGTTGTCAAAATTATGGTCCCTTTTTGTGTCCTTAGTATTATACGGCACCTATTATTTAGGGTACCCAAAAAGGGACCTTAATTTTGACAACCACCCATATAAGGAACCCTACAAAAAGCCCGAGGTTCCTAAATTAACAACTCCAGTTGTGGCACCTGTGTCAAAGACTCTTAAGAGTTCTATGACCTTTTTAAGAGTTCTATGACCTTTTTAAGAGTTCTATGACCTTTTTAAGAGTTCTATGAGCTTTTTAAGAGTTCTATGAGCTTTTTAAGAGTTCTATGAGCTTTTTAAGAGTTCTATGAGCTTTTTAAGAGTTCTATCAGCTTTTTAAGAGTTCTATGAGCTTTCGATGTCCATCACTCCCTACCTCCACAGGCGAACCTTGCAGCAACCTTCGAATAAAGGACGCCCCTCTACTTCCACCTTTTCTCTGGGTTCCTGAGTAGTGCCCTTTTGCACTTTTCATGTTAGGGTCCCCTGGTTAAAACCGAATAGTAGCAAAAAGGGTACCCTTGTCAGAAAGGGGCTACTCGGATAGCTAGTACTTCTATGTGTCGGCGATGATTACCACTACGACTACTACGACGACGACGGCGGCCACTACTGCAATCATGTTGGCACTGATATTATGCGGATCATAAACCCTATTAGCAATCAGTGTAATCGTGTAAACGACAGGTGCAAGGATGGCCTAATAAGATACAGCTCATGATAAACCGTGAAAATATGGGTGCCCGCATGGTTTAAGTCAGAACTGGACTGTTTGGGTAAGGCCGCAGCTTCTCATGCCTCACCCTGAACATTAGTTCCAGGACACGAAACCCCAAGCCCTCAAGCCTTAATCCTAAACCCTCAGATTTATTAACCTGATCCTGACACGTGAATTGCTTGCAGGGTCGCGGGGCTTAGTCAGTAGTTATTTCATAGAGTTTTAGGTACCATAACCCCAATTAGGGTTCCTTTCTATGTAAGTCCCGACCCTCCAAGTGCGAACAGGCGAGCAATGGCGCTTGGTGGACAGCCAGAACAGCACCCTGGACGAGTTCCTGGAGGGAAAGGCACGCTTGGCATTCGTTGTAGAGTGGACTCGTCATTTTAGAATTAAGGTTTCGGTTTGCCGTCACGGGAGGTGTTTATTTTTTTTTTGCTGTTCAGGCTTTAGGCATTGGGGTTAAGGTTCCAGACGGTCAGGGTTTCAAGCTTCAGGCCTTAAAGATGATGCTGCCGATCATAGCTGGACTCGTCGTGATGATATGGAAGAGCATGCCAAGGGCTGGTAGAATGCTAGGTAGGGCTTTGGGACATTTTATATTTTCCCTTATTGGGCTTAAGAGGAGCTTATTAACAACGGCCTTAAAAGCTCCACCTAGAATGGGAGCACAAGAGTTAGTGATTGTTAGGCAACTCCGGCATCTCGCAGTCATATCATGACACAACGCTAGCAGTTGTTAGTCTCACAGTGAAGCAGATCCAAAATGTCCTGCTTTGCAATGCTCAGTGAGCGTATGAAGGGTCGTGATATTGAGTGTTAAGCTGTTCGATAATCGAGCGCCGCGTCAACCCGTAATTACAAGGCTGCACCCCCTTAACCGCCTCTGCCAGCGTAGCGGAGCTGTTGTTCTCCCCCGGTGCAAGCCTGTGGCGTTATTGTATGGATCTTCACCCATAGCCTCGTCCAAGGGTCAGCGACAGAAGCTGGCAAAAAGGGCTCCTCACCCAAGCTGAATTTACGACTTGACATCTTGAAGGAAGTGGAACGTGTTGTTTCAGCTAGGGGATACGTGCTTGGCATAGCGACCCAGCGGCATGCAATGCGAACATGGCACATTTTGGAGGAGACACTTCGATTGTACTTTGGCTAAGGAACAGCAGTAGCATCAACAAGAGGACACATGACCATGAGGAACCCGGGTTAAACGTCAGCCGAGACCTCATGCTGTTCCCTAGACCTTCGACTGGCAAACTCTTAAGCACATACCCGTCAATCTCAAAGCCGGACAGGTAGTTCACGTCTCGAATCCTGAACTACACACAAACCAAAGGGCGAAAGCCCTGAAGCCCCAAACCGTGGCGCTGAAGCCCCCATATCCGAAGGCCTACAACCTTAAATCCCTAAGTCCCGAAACCCCAGAGCCCTGAGGCTCTGAACCTCAAGGCGTTTAGGGTTTAGGGTTTAGGGTTTAGGGCACCATGGACAAAAGTTTCGGCACCTTAAACTGCATGCCATGGAGGCTTCTAAAGCCCTGTCAAGCCTTCAAAGCAGCGTCATTCACCCCAAGATCCCTTAGAGCCTGATACGCGTTTCAACACCCATACCGCCCCATGACAGACTGAAGCCAATAGACCCAAACCCCCCCAAGTATAGAGCACTCGGAATCGGTAACTTGGTAATTAAGACCTTGTTGTTTTCTTTTCAGTAACTTGTTATTTCCAAAAGTGCCTTACCCTAAACCCCAAACCCCTAAACCCTAAACCATCCTACACCCCTGAACCCCAAACCCCAAACCCCTAAACCCCTATAAACCCTAAACCCCTAAGCCCTAAGCCCCAAACCCTAAACCCCAGCAAGCCATCGCTGTTCGAGGGCTGGGATGCCGGCGCCTTCATGCTGGAGACGCAGGTGGATTCCGAGTGGTGCGGGCCCAAATTGTCGGGTTTCGCGTCTGAGATAGGAGTTGGGATGATTAGAATATCATCCTCTGGGTTTAGGGTTTAGGGGTTTAGGGTTTAGCGTCTTCGGATGTAATATAGGAGTTGGGATGATTTGTAATATCATCCTCTTGTAGTTACCTATGTAACAGCAAGTCATAGTATCAGTATCATATACCCCGAGATCTTATTCTAACCATAAACGCCCCGGCGTCAAGAGTCACATTTAGGGTTCCATCCGTTTCGTGTTCTACACATGGCTTGTTCGTGGGGTTTGTGTCGAGGGTTTAGGGTTTGGCTATTTCAGCGAGTCTTCGGTGCGCTACGTTTTCGGGGCTGCGAGTTGAGGGCTTTACGATGCAGGGTTAGATTCAGGGCCCGGGGATTTAGGCTTAGATGTCAGCTTCAGTAGAATTATTGGAACATGGGTTGAGGATGCTGAACTTTACTGCGCAGGAATAAGGGCTTTCGCGTGTCGTGAGCTCTACAACCTTTGGCTTAAACCCCTTATTCCGCCAAGCCCATCGCCCCTTCGCTCTGAACTCCCTTTAAGCCCCAAGACTCTAAACCCAATAATCCTCTACACCTTGAAACCCGAAGTTCGCAAATGCATTAAACCCTTACAGCCCCCAAATTTTCAATCTTAAACCCCATTAATCTTATTTTGGGGTCCTTATGATAAGGATGCTTCTATTTAGTGTACTACATCAGCGTCCCCTATTTTCGGAAACCCCCATGTTTCAACCCTATGCATCCTGCCGATTGAGGCCCCGAGACAAGCTGCTCAGTGCTGCTGCTGAGGAGGCCTTATACCAGGTTCCTGTACCCATTTGCCCTTTAAGGGTCTTTTAAGGGCTCTTATAAGGGTCGTACTAGAAGGGTTCCTGAGTGGTACCCATTTGCCCTTTTTATTGTTGTGGTCCCCTTATTAAAGCCGAATAGTAGGAAAAAGGGGACCCTTGTTATAGTAGGGCTACTCAGGAACCTAGTATATAGAGGGTGCGGCGATGAAAGGTTTTTCATAGGCTTCCATAAAGAGCTCCTAACACGAGCTCCTTAAGAGATCTATCAAGGTTTAAGTTTGTTTAGGGTTCCTTAAAGCAGTTCTGTAAGCCGAGCTTAGTGGTAGAGGGTCTTGCTTTGAGGCTGAGGCTTCAGGATTGGGGTCTGGGATTTTGGGGTCAAGTCTTTCCCAGACCCCCGGGAGGATCTAAAAAGTAGATCCCCTAATTTGGGACCCTAGCTGCTAAAGGGTACTCTATAGGAACCCCCCTAAGGGATCTACTTTTTGGATCCTTCCGGAGGTCTGGGTTTTGGAGTTTGGAGCCTTTAGGGTTTCAGGGTCTTAGTCTTAGGTTTTGTTTCTAGGTTTTTTCTATGGGCTTATAGTGGTTTAGGGTTTAAGGTTTAGGGTTTAGGATTTCGGGTTTAGGGTTTAGGGTTTCCCAATAAGTTGCAAACCGGATTAAGGACAAACACTGCTGGGGTTCCCGTTTTCTGGACACTTCGGGATAGAGGCTATTGGGTTTCCAACTTTTGAGCTTATACTGTGAGCTTAATGTTGTTGACTGAGGGTTGAGGACGTAGGGATTAGTAAGGTGAACAGCTTGCGGTGATTCAGTGTAGGATTTAGCAATAAGGCCACCAAGCTTGCAAATCGGAAATCGAAATAGTGGCCACGATATCGTTAGCACCGTCACCATCGTCAGCATCTCGATGCATACATAGATGTGTAGGTACATTTTCGTAGGCAGACCGTACAAATCATTGAACACTTGTAAATAGGTACGCCCTTCACATGCCAAACCCACCTGAGGACATCAAAATGACCACACCCGCCCCCTACCTCTGAGCCTTCAACAACCTCTCGACTTTAGCCATACACCGAACATGCTTAATCCCAAACCCTAAACCCTAAACCCTAAACCCTAAATCCCAAACCCTCAACCCTAAATCCTAAGTCCCAAAGCGTGGCAACCTTCAATTCCACCCCGTTAGAGGCCCGAAGCCCGAAAATCCTAAACCCCAGACCTTAAACCCTTACGGTTTAGGGTTTAGGTGTTTAGGGTTTAGGTTTTAGGGTTTAGGTTTTAGGGTTTAGGTAAACCCTTTTTGAATTCACGAGGCCGGCGAAGAGGAAGTGCCTCACCCGGAAGAGGCGTGCCGGTTTTGTAAGAAGGTTAGGATTTCAGGTTCAGTCAGAAATTAGGGTTTGGGCTAGGCTTTTGGATTTCAGGTTCGGGGTTAGGGTTTAGGGTTTCCGGTTCAGGGTCAAAGGTATTTAGCAGGAGTTCTGCAAGGGCTCTTGCATAACTGTTGATGGACAAAATCCTGCATTCCCATTATAAGGAATATACCATAATTCCCATAGTTTAGGGTCCTTAGGGTCATGCAGGATTTTGTCCATCAACCGAAGGACCCCTTTTAGGTTCTATGAGGGTTTAGGGTTTCAGGTTTTGGTTTGTCCTTGGTGGAGGTTCCAGTTCTAGCGTATATAGACAGGCCGATCAACGTGTCTGCTTCCAGGTGGTTCTTATGCAAGAACTAGGGTGCAGGTGGTGTCTGTTTCCTGTAGTAGAACAACCCTGTTTGAGGCTTTAGGGATGAGGGACTGTTTTCCTTAAATAGAACAACCTTTTTGGGGGAATAGGGATACGAAGTAAGCAGTTTAAGACGGCAGGATTTTCGGAGTTTAGAAGTCAGTGCTGAGGGCCGCACGTCACTCTTGAGCCTTAGAGCAATGCTTCTAAGGCAAGCATCTTGCTTGAGAGATTTTAGGGTTTAGGGTTTAAGGTTTATGGTTTTAGGGTTTAGAGAGTCAAGGTTTAGGGATATTTGGATGAACGTGAACTTAATCAGGCTCGGTCGAAATGCTCAACTGAGTGTCGATGAACTTGAGTGCTAAGTCGGAAGCTTCTGGAACCCTCAGCCCTGTACGTACCACGCTTTTCGGGCAACGGGTTTGGGATGCCCAAAACCAGAGAAGCGGATCAACGTTTCATCACGGCATAGGTGAACCCTCGAGAAGGCGGGCATACCGTGCGGTAACAGCTTAAAACCTACAGGCGCCTGTAACCCTGCACCTTAAACCCCAAAGCCTAAACTTGAATCCCAAACCCTAAACCCTTAAAGATCCCTTATGGATCCGTCTTTATGGAGCCACACCTTAAACCCCAAATCCTAAACCCTTAAAGATCCCTTGTCGATCCTTTCGCAGAGCAATCATAGAGCCGTTTAAGGAACCCTAACGGCTCACTAGTGAGATTTGCAGCATTCCTGTCTAGGCCTTCTTTCATCAAAGGGACCCCTTCTAGAAGCCTTATGGATCCCTGAAAGGAAAAGCCTAAGCCACACAGGCACAGGGCGACGGTCGGCAGTCTCGCTTCGAGGTGGGGGATCGTGTGGAGGCAGGGCCAGGGCATCATTCCTTTTTTGGGACTTGGGGGTTCGGAGTTTAGGGTTTAGGGTTCAGGGTTTAGGGTTTAGGGTTCAGGGTTTAGGGTTTAGGGTTCAGGGGAATTATAGTGTTTAGGGGTTTAGGGGATCATGAAAAGCTCCTTTAAAGGCACAACAAGGGTTTGCTTTCAGGGGAATTAGAAGGCTTTACTGTACGGGTATTGCGTGACTTAGCTAGAACCTTAGGACTTTAGCCGTTTGTGCTTCTTAAGGTTCCTAGTATAGGGTCTAAGCAGTTCGCTTTTTCGAAGGGGTTCTAAGCCCCGTAATGGTTCGTGACAGAGAACGCACCACAATGTTTGTTCAAGGAAAAGAGGGATTCTTTCCATCGGCAGTACAAGGTCCGCTTTTCAGACTATACCCTGAAGCCTAAACCTTAAACACTAAGCCCTACATATTGTAGTCCCTTTTCCTATTTATTCAGGTTGCTAGGTTGAATGCCTTTAGTGTTCAGGTTTCAGACGAAGCTTTTCCCACGTATCCGATGGGAGAAGATGCTGATCCTTTATGGCAGGGCGCATTGCCACCATAGTCAGCCCTAAACCCTAAACCCTGAACCCTACACCCTAAGCTTCAAGCCCAAAGCTCTGTCACGGTATCGCAGCCTCCGTCCGGTCTCGTTGAGGCTGGCAGGAGAAAGGCTGTTATACCCAAAGGGTTTACCAGGTCTCCCAGTAGTACCCGTTTGCCCTTTTCGGCGCCTCCGTTAAAAACGACTAGTAGGAAAAAGGATACCCCTGTTATTCAGCGCTACTGGGGAACCTGGTCTAGGGTCTAGGGTTGAGGGACTCGCTCCCTCAAAATGGCCCTATCTTAAAGTGTTTTGATCTTTGAGGAACTCAGAGAGACCCAGTGAGCAGAGCAAATATAGGGGCCTTAGTAATAAGAATGGGGTTTTGGGGGGCTCCTTATTACCATAATAAAAGCATAATATACCCCCAAACCCTATTCTAATTAGTAAGGCCCCTACATTATCTTAGGTTTCGTACGCAAGCAGGTTCGGTCCCGGGTCGTTTTCGGGGGTTTGGGGTGTTCGCTTTGTCTCGAATTTTGTGTGCTTGGGATAGTTTAGGGGCTTGAATAATTAATCACCTCATAGTAGCCCTTATAGACCCCTTTAAAGGAACCCTATTAAATATAGTAGCCCCTATAGACCCCTTTAAAGGAACCCTATTAAACTTATTAAGGCCCCTCTATTAGAAAACTTCCTGTCGCAGGCCACGGGTCCAGGAAACAGACAGTGGCTGTCCGGAGCTCAGGATTTCGAAGAGTTTCTGGATTTCTGGGTTATTGGGTTATAGGGTTTAGGGTTTAGGGTTTAGGATATATTGTTTAGGGTTTAGGGTTTAGGATATAGGGTTTAGGGTTTAGGGTGTTTGGGTGGAAGTATCTGAGGATGTCTAAAAGGATGTTCTAGTAGGTTGGGGAATGTATGACTGTCTGCAAGGACATACGGACTCTGATCTTGTTTACAGGGCTTTAAGGGTCAGGGGCTTGGGGCCTGGGCTGAGTTTCGGATTGACTTGCGCCCCTGCATTAGCCCCTTTTGGTAGCTGTTGCTGCATCGGGGATTTGCCCAAAATAACTGTTGCAAGTGCCACACCCCGTGAAATGCTCGAACTCAGGCGAGGTACGATCGTGGACGTCGTGGTGCGCGACCAGGGGTCCACGCCATCGCAGGCATTTCCGAAGACTTCTGTTGGTTTCCGTTTGCCCTTAGACCCTACACCTTAATCCCTGACCCTTTGCCCTAAGCCCTGCGCCCTAAACCGTTGAAGGTCGATTCTGAATGTCTTGGCGTTTTCTCTTAGGGCTTAAAGCGTAGTGTAGAGATCGGAATAGTTACAGTTTTTATCCCCAGGGTTCCTTAGCTGAATCATACTATGACATACCCCCAAAGCCCTGTTGACTTTCTTGAGGCCACCATCTTCTCTTGACTCCCCCGCCTGCTTTTGGGACATCCCGCGCCTCGCATACTATGTTCCATGAAGCCCTGAACCCGGCCAGGTGAAGGTGCATTTCGACTCCACCGTCTACAAATCGGATGAGTCGGGCCCTCAACCCTACTGTCGGGGCTCGAATAATACTTAGTAGCTGAGTGGATACACTTTACACTTTTTGGGAGAATATTACCCACTATATAACTGAAAGTTTAAACTTGTTGGGGCTTTTGAACTCAGCAACTAAGATAAATACCATGCGGCTACGCCGAGGAACACTTGAGAACCGTTTTCCGACAAAAGAGGAGTGAGCGAGGTGAAGTCTTACCAATACTATTTTGGGGGGTTCCTTGTTATAATTATAGTATAATCTCCCCCAAAACCCTATTAAAATTATTAAGGCCCCTATACCAGGCCCTGAACCCAAAACCCTAAGCCCTGAGCCCCAGTTGCGGGAAGGGACTGCAGGTCTCAAGTCAACGTAACGGCCTCAATCCATCGACCCTCAGCCCATCCAGCAACCCTAACCCTTTGTAACCCTAACCTACTTGGAGGGGCAGGGGACTTAGTAAGTAGGTTATAAGTAGAGTCATAAGTACCCTAAATGGAGTTACCCCAATTATAACCCTCTNTTGGAGGGGCAGGGGACTTAGTAAGTAGGTTATAAGTAGAGTCATAAGTACCCTAAATGGAGTTACCCCAATTATAACCCTACTTACAACCGACTTACTAAGTCCCCTGCCCCTCCAAGTAAACCCTAAACCCTTAATCTTAAAGGGTGTGGGGTTTGTTTCGAGGGGCCTTCATAGCTAGAATGGGTCGCGGTCAGGGTGATTAGAGGTTTCCCCCCTAATGAAGGCCAGTTACCGCCTTTGGGTTTGCTTGGGTTTGCTCAACCCGAAACCTTAAACTCTTAAACCCTAAACCCTGAACTGTAACCCGTATGCAAGGCCTGAAAGCCGCCCTAAACCTTACCCAAACCTTAAACCCTAAACCTCATCCCTGCCCTAAACCCAAAGCCCTATGCCCTAAAACCCCCTGAACCACCCAAAAAATCCTAACCCCGAGGGTGCACGGCCTGAAAGATTGTTCAGGGCTTATGGTTTAGTTTTCAAAAATGCCGAATGCCAAACCCCAAACCCTAAACCTTTAAACCCCTAAAGCCCCAACCCTGGAACCTTCACCCCTAAAGACTCTCAACCTTAAAACCCTAATCCTTATAGCCCCAAACCTTACAGAAGGGTCGATCCTGGGGCCTGCGTTTGTGCATAAGGAGTTTTTCGGTATATAAGTGTTTTTCAATCAACGTGGAAAACCTTAAAACCCTAAAAACTCATCGAGAACCCTTTCACCGAGAACTCGAACCACAAGAATCCTACGGTTGATGGACAAAATCCTGCATGACCCTAAGGACCCTAAACTATGGGAATTATGGTATATTCCTTATAATGGGTAATGCAGGATTTTGTCCATCAGCCGTAACCCCGTTCACCCTGGCCAAACCTCCCGGAACTCCACAGCCCCAGGTGGATCAACACATCTTCGGATCGTTTAGCAGCGCTGGGCACGCACACGGCTCCGATGCCCAGCATTCCGATTGGCTGGGCTCAGAGTTTGGGTGTAGCGTTTTGGGTTTAAGGTTTGGATGGAGAGTTGGTGGTTTGCTCACTGTATCCTGCTAAAGCCTATCATTCGAGCGCGTCTCCAGCCGATTTCGTATTGTGGTTAGGTTTGTTGCACAGCGCTTCAGAAGAGCATGGTTGTGACTGCGTTTACGGGCTGCTTTCATGTCATACTCTGAAATTTATCTAAACCCTAAGACCACTCCTCTAGACTGTCAAGCACGAGCCAGAGACTACCACGAGGGATACGGTCCAGTCTGCGTGCAGCAAAGCTGGCAGAAAGAGGACCGTCTGAAGCCCCCCCAACCCCCCTGCAGTACCCCCAACTCCCTTGCTCATTGCACAACCAGCGGGCTTAGCGTCTAGAGGGTTTGACAACAACCCCTAAAGAAGAAATCTTTTCGATCCTAGGCCCTGCACACTCTGAATCCCGAACGTGTCTCACCCATGGCAAGCATTGACGTGGACAAGTGGGTTCTTGAAGAAGCGAGGTGGCAATGTGAGGCTGGATGGTCCGAAGCTGCTTCCGAAGCTTGCCCGCCTCAGGAAGAAGCTTGCGAGGCCCGCGCCCCGAAGCACAGCTCTGAATGGCACCCGCGGCCAGCCATTGGCAGTGTGGCTGTGCAGCAGGAGGTCGTTGTTTCTGGAGCCTCGTCGTCTCGTGGAGGCGACATTTTTGAACAAGTGCCCAGAGAGCCCAATACCCCTTAATTAAGGAATATAGCTTAAATCATAATATGAAGCCCTATATAATTTAAGCCATATTCCTTTTTTAAGGGGTATTGGGCTCTCTGGGTGCCTCGAGGCGCCCGAAGTGGCACGCACCCAGGCCCAAGAAACATGCGCAAGCTTCATCGGGCTTAGGGTTTAGGGTTTAGGGTTTTAGGGTTTTAGGGTTTAGGGATATCGGGCACCAGCTGTGGTAGGTTTGACGGACCACTTGGGTCGCAAGGTGTCAGCAAGCCGCTTAATGAGGATTGGGTTTGCGTGCGTATTATATTCCCTAGGCCCGACGCCCCAAGCCCAAAACCCTAAACCCAAAGCCCTAAACCAAAGCCGACCGCTTGGATGCTTCTCGGACGAAAAAGCACCTCTACAGAAGGCTCCTAGGGTTCGGGTAGAAGAGTCCCTCAGAAAGCCTACGGTTTAGGGTTTTGGGGCCTTTTTTCAGGGTTCTTTAGGGTAGTGGGGCGGGGGTGGGGGGGGTTTGGGTATTTGGGAATTTCGGGTTTAGGGTTCCTTTAAGGGGGATTCCAGAAAGCTTTAGTGTTGAGATCCATAGGTCTGCGTAAGCCATTGCTAGGAGGGTCGGGGGACCTAGTAAGTAGCTACTTTACCCAGAGGGTCCCACATGCACTACCATTATGGAATTAGGTCCCCAAAACCAAAATAGGGATGGTTTTTTGGGGGCCTAATTCCATAGGTAGTGTATATGGACCCTCTGGGTTATAGAGTTATCAGAAGCCCCGTCGATAGAGTTACAAGAACCCGGAAAGGGAACCTAATTGGGGATATGTGGGGATATGGTACTTACGCTATAGAGTAAGTCCCCGACCCTCCACGTAACCCAGAACCCTTTAACACTTTAACCTCAGACCTAGACTCCTTTGAAAGCTACCCTAAACCCTAGCCGCGAGATCAGTATGTCGTGGTGGTCTTTTGGGCAAGGGAATGACTTTACTAGCTTGTTTTCGGCTCCTATGCTAAATCCTTATGACAACCGTTATGGAAACCCTTACTTCAAACCCTAAACTCTAAACCCTCAGCCCTAACCCCTAAACCCCGAAACCCTACAGCCCTAAACCTCTAACCCTCTGAACCCCTAAACCCCTGAACCCCTAAACCCGAAAAGGGGCGCCATTACATGTTAAAAGACGCCCTAAACCCCAAACAACAAAACCCCAACCCTGAAGCCCTGAACCTTAAAACCCCAAACCCTAAACCCCTAAACCCTAAACGTTCTGATAGAACCCTCATGGAACCCTTCTAAAACCCTAAACCCTATAGATCTCTTATGGATCCCTTCAAAGGAACCCCCATAGATCCCTTTATAAAACCCCTATAGATCCCTTATGGATCCCTTTAAAGGAACCCCTATAGATCCCTTTAAGGAACCCTAAGCCCCTAAAAATCCCTTTAAAGGAACCCCTATAGATCCCTGTAAGGAACCCTAAACCCCCACACCGAACCTCTCGGAACTTTCCTCCAAATGCAGGGAAAGGCTTCCGAGGACCCTCCGCGTGCGGACGGCACTTCGCGGGGCCCCCAGTAGCTCCTAGGGTTCCTTTAAGGGCTCATTTAAGGGTATCTTTAAGGGCTCCTTTGAGGGATCTTTAAAGGGATCTTTAACGGGATCTTTAAGGGCTCCTTTAAGGGGATCTTAAAGGGATCTTTAAAGGGATCCTTAAAGGGATCTTTAAGGGATTGTTTAAGGGGTCTTTAAAGGGATCTTTAAGGGCTTCTTTAAGGGCTCCTGTGGGGTTAGGGGTTTCAGAAGGGTTCCTTTAAGGGTTCCATGAGGGTTCTATCAGAGGGTTCAGGGTCTAGGGCTTAGGGTTTACTTTGAGGTCCAGGAGACTTAGTGAGTCGTTTTTATACGTAAGGTTATAGTTGAGGTGACTCCATTTAGGGTACTTATCACTCTACTGAGAACCTACTTGCTAAGTTCCCTAGGCCTCTAAGTAGGGTTTAGGGATTTAGAGTCTAGGTTTATAGGGTTTTGGGGTTTAGGGTCTGGGTTTAGGGTTTAGGGTTTAGGGTTTAGGGCTTAATTCGGAATTGAGGGTCTTGGGTTTATAGGGCCGGCATGGGCTGGCTTGGGGTTGGGCTGAAAGGACCCTAGGCTCCAAAAGGCGTTGAAAGAGCTGGTTTGGGATCAGAGGGCTTTAAGGCTTACCCAGAGAGCCCAACACCCCTTAATTATAAGGAATATAGCTTAAATCATATGTGGTTGGAGAGTTGGAGTAGGCTATTGGGTGTAGGGTTTGGTGGGTTTAATTAGGGATTGAGACTGGGATGGTATGCTTTACTCCGTGCCAGAAGCCACAAGACCACAACAGTAGAAGCTCGGAGGTGCTAAACCCCCCTAAATGGCCCCTAAGCCCTAAATCCTAGACCCTAAACCCTAAATCCTACGGTTGATGGACAAAATCCTGCATGACCCTAAGGACCCTAAACTATGGGAATTATGGTATATTCCTTATAATGGGTAATGCAGGATTTTGTCCACCAACCGTATCGCTGCACCTTTGCCTGAGGTTTGTGGGTGTTCCAGGTGCCTGCGGTCCGGGACTCAATCCCCACCAGAGCGATCAGGGCCCAGACCTTTGGGAAGACCCAAAAAGTAGATCCCTTAATGGGGGTTCCTATAAAGTACCCTTAGTAGTATAAGGCCCCAAATTAGGGGATCTACTTTCTAGACCCTAAACCCTAAACCCTAAACCCAAATTAGGGGATCTACTTTTTTGGATCCTCCCGGGGGTCTGGGGGTTTGGGGGTTTACGGCTTAGGGCTCAAACCCTGAGCCTTGAATTCATTCTGTCAGTTTCGAGGGATCACCCTAAACCCTAAACCCTAAACCCCAAACCCCTAAACCCCTAAACCCCTAAACCCCTAACCCCTAAAACCCTAAACCCTAAACCCTAAACCCTAAACCCTAAACCCCTAAACCCCTAAACCCCTAAACCCCTAAACCCCTAAACCCCTAAACCCCTAAACCCTAACCCCTAACCCCTAAACCCTAAACCCTAAACCCTAAACCCTATACCCCTATAAACCCTAAACCCTAAACCCCTAAACCGTAAACCCTAAACTTTACCACCCCAAACTCTGAGCCCGAAAAACCCCAAGCCACCACCCTAGTTTAGGGTCTCGGTCTTGCGGTCTATTCCATGTAGGAACCTGTTGAAGGGTTGAGGGTTTAGGGTTGAGGGGTTTAGGGGTTTAGGGGTTTAGGGTTTAGAGCTTTAGGGTTTGAGGGCCTTATTCCCAAAATAGTTGAAGTCACAATATAAAGAACCCTAATGAAGACCCAGGGTTTCTTTCCCACGACCTGAAGCCGCTACCTATGGCCACCGAAAAACGCTCTCAGTTTTGAGTTAAGGTATGGATTAGGATTACCCTAAGGGTCCAAGTACCTAATAAAACTACTATCCTAAACCAGAGTACCTGATTATTGGGTCCTTGGGGTTAGGGTTTAGGGCTTAGGGTTTGGGGTTTGGGGCTTAGGGTGTAGGTACTGTATAGAACAAAGGTCCGAAATATCAGTAACCATGACCCCTTTCCAGTCCGTATATAAAAGTTTGATTGATATGCTCCAATATAGTATTCTGGGCATGACCTCACCTCGAAGTACAGAACCCTGATAGAAACCCTCTTCTAGAATCCTTACAGAAGCTTACCATGAGCTTATTACCAAGACCCTAAACTTGAAACCCTTAACGCCTTAAAAATTATAAGCTCCCAGAACCCCCAAACCTTGAACCCTACATTTTCAACCCCCGAACCCTGAACTGCCGCGGAGTCGTTCTCGGGGACGTGGTATCTGTAATAGTTGAGTTGGGTGCATTTTTTTTCAAATGCCTGGTGCGCCTATGAGCGTGTGGTTTGATGCTTGTATCAAACGCGCGAATCGTGAAGACTTCGATTGATTTGAATGTGCAGATTTCCATGGACGTGGGGGCTGCTGCGTCTTCCCAGGGCAAGCTGGATGGGGGTAGTTGTCAAAATTATGGTCCCTTTTTGGGTACCCTAAATACTAGGTGCCGTATTATATTAGGGACCCAAAAAGGGACCCTAATTTTGACAACTACCCATGGTCTTGCAGGACACACCAGAGAATCGTTTGGTAGCTGTCTCGGCCGCGCCGGCACGCCGAAACTCAAAAGGCTCTCTAAGGTTACTCCGCCGATGCAGGCAATTTAGGGGTTTAGGGTTTAGGGTTTAGGGGTTTAGGGGTTTAGGGGTTTAGGGTTTAGGGGTTTAGGGGTTTAGGGTTTAGGGGTTTAGGGGTTTAGGGTTTAGGGTTTAGGGGTTTAGGGGTTTAGGGTTTAGGGGTTTAGGGGTTTAGGGTTTAGGGTTTAGGGGTTTAGGGGTTTAGGGTTTAGGGTTTAGGGGTTTAGGGGTTTAGGGGTTTAGGGTTTAGGGATTTAGCGGGGTGTAGAAGTAATTGTGACTAGAGGTAGCTAGCTTATAACCCTACGTACTACGTCTTCGGATCTTCTTGCAACCACAGATTTAAACCCCAATCCCTAAATGTAAACCCCAAACTCCAAACCCAAGCCCTAAATTTAAACCCCAAGCCCTGAACTGAAAGCCCAAACCCTAAATTTTGACCCCAAGCCCTGAATTTAACCCCAAGCCATAGACATTTAAAGCCAAACCCGAAACGTCAAAACCGACGCCCTAAACAGCAGGTCTCCAGAATCTGGGCAACACCTGCTTCATGAATGCCTCAAACTCAGGGTGATGGGGTTTCGGGTTCAGGGTTTAGGAAGGTTTAGGGTTTGGGGCTTGGGGCTCTCACAAGGTCATATCCTCTGAGGGTTCCTTTTTGGGCTTGTTTGTTTGTCGGTGCTTCTGTGGCTTCCTTGAGTTCTACTAGGCACCATTGGAGTTTCTGAGCGGTTTCTATCTTCAGGATCTTAGGGTTCTAGGGTTTAGGGTTTACGGCTTTAGTCTTTCAGGCTGTGGGGTTGTGGGGTGTTGGGATTTGGGGTTAGAGCTTCCCCCAGGGGTCCAAGTACCCAATAATAATCTGGGAGTTTCCGAAAATTAGGGGGTACCTTACTTTGGGGCCTTTATAATAATGATCCTACTATTTAGGGTACTATATTAGGGTCCCCTGTTTTCGGAAACTCCCATATACTCTCCAAAATCCTAACCTACGCAACTACTATCCTAAAACCCGAGTACCCAAATTATCAGGTCCTTTGGACCCTTGGGGCTATACAAACCCCCATAAGACCCCCTGTAGTAATCCTTAGAGACCCCCTAAACCCTAAACCCTAAACCCTAAACCCCTAAGGGGTCCCGGCTCAGCGCTTTGAGGTTCATGCAGGACTGGTTCAATATTTGGGAGTTTCAAATTAGGGGCACCTTTAAAGGGATCCTTTAAGGGTTCCTTAAAGGGATCTATACTGGATTTATAAGGTTTAGGGTTTAGAGTTTCCGAAAATTAGGGGGGCACCTTATTTTGGGGTCCTTGTAATCAGGATCTTACTATTTAGGGTACTATATTAGGGTCCCCTATTTTCGGAAACTCCCATTTCAGGGTGAAGGCCATTGCTTGGAGGATTTTACTTTAGGGCCTAAATATTTACCGGGTTCCTTAAAATACTTAGAGTATAATGGGCCCCAAAACCCTATTCTAATCATTAAGGCCCCGGTTTAGGATTTGAGAGTTTCGAAAATAAAGGACCCTCATATAGTTCCCTAAATAGTGGGATCCTTATTATGAATACCCCAAAATAAGGTACCCCTAATTTTCGGAAACTCTAAACCCTAAACCCTAAACCCTTTATAGAACCCTTATAGGTCCCGTTAAGGAACCCTTAAAGGATCCCAGTCTAGGGTTTTGGTGGTTGTGGGTGTACGGTCTTCGGTTCGGAGGTGGCACCTTCAGGTTAAGGTTTTGGGTTTCAGGGTTTTGGGGTCTAGGGGTTTTAGGGTTTAGGGTTTAGGGTCTAGGGCGTTTTAGGGTTCAGCGTTTATTTAACGTTTGGGTTTGCGGGGGTGTAGGCCCAAAGCCTCCAAAACTCTTTAATTACTTTAAGGAATATATACCTCAAATCATATTAGGGATCCTACTATAGCTTAAGGAATATTCCTTAATTCAGGGATATTTGAGTCTCTGGGGGTTTCAGGGGCGAGGCTCCGGGACTTGCAGGGGTTCGTCTTCAGAGCTCGACGGGCTTCAAGGTAAACAGCACTGTCATCTAAACCCTAAACCTTAAATCCGAAAACCAGAAGGACTTGAGAGCTCGTTTCGCTGCAGTCGAGGCCATCGCAGTCTTTAGACCGAGATTCAAAGCCTTCAGCTGGTCATAATATCTGCTACGGCAAGCTACCTTTGTCTAGGTTGAGGGTTCAGGGCCAGGGTTTAAGATTACCCCACAGCCTCCAAAACCCTTTAATTAAGGAGTATACTTAAATCATAATTAGGGATCCTACTATAATAGTTTAAGGAATATTCCTTAGTTAAGGGATATTGGAATCTCTGGGTACGCGAGACTTTTGGACCTACGGCATTTGGAGCTTAGCTTCAAACGCGGCAACCGGGAACCTAAAGTCGTTCGCAACCCCTAAACCTTAAACCTTAAGCCCTAAGTCCTAACCCTAAACCCTAAATCCTATACCCCAAACCCTAACCCCTAAACCCTAGATCCTATACCCTAAACCCCAAGCCCTAAGCCCTAAAGATTGAAGATCCTATACCAGGCCACTCTACAATGCATGGTGAACACGCCTTTAGTGCTGCTTCGGCCGCAAGATTTCAATGGTGCCAGCGGTTTAAGGGTTTAGGGTTTAGGGTTTATAGGGTCCAAGGTATCCATAGACGCAAGTTCCAATACAGTAGAAGCCCAAAAGTTGGAAACCCAATAGCCTCAATCCTTAAGAGTAATGTATAGGGAATCCCCGCACTATTTGGCCTTAACCCGGTTTCCAACTTTATGGAGTTTTCTGTATTTCAAGCCACTAAGTTCGGCCCGTCAGCTCCGAAGTCGGTGGTAAGAGGTTGCCTGAACCTGCCAAACCCAATTTTTTTGTAGGTTCTTGTTATGAGCCCTAGTATGGAATTTATGGGGACACTACAAAAAGCAGGTTTTGGGAGGTTAAGGTAAGGATGAGCTCTGTTCCTTGTGGTAAGTGTTGTTGCAGGTGCAGCGTTTGAAGTTTTCGGTCTGTGCTTCGGTATCTTATCTAGGTTCCTGAGTACTGTGGTACCCTTTTGCCCTTTTTATTTCAGGGTCCCCTTATTAAAACCCGAATAGTCGGAAAAAGGGTACCCTACTACAAAGGGGCTACTCAGAAGCCTTGGTAGGCCGTTCGGGGCTCAGGGTGCCTAAACCCTAAACCCTAAACAGTTTTTTGGGGTGTTGTGGGGTCTGCAGGGCATGAGCCTTCAAACTAGGCATCTGTGGCTCGTGCACCCACTGGGGCCCGATACCCTGAAATCCCGAATAATTCTCAAAATAACACAAAAGTCCTAACACTCAGTGCTGAGGGAAGTTATCCAACAGGGCTTCAGGCTTGGAATGGGTAGTTCATAAAATGAGAGCCCCTTCTTGATTTTGAAGAGTACGTCAAGACCCAATGCCGATGAACCAATGGTCCTAAGTTCACGCATGCATGAACGCGAACAGTACATGACTGCGATGCTGCCATCGCGTTGTCGTGTTCCTTTCTCGCTGTGGTGCTGCACCTTAACATTGATCAGCAGGAAAAGGGAATCTTGGGTTCAAGGGGTCTACTGGGAACTAGTTAGACAGGCTGGTCGCAAGCGTATGTGGCAGGTTTAGGGTCGCTGTTGAAACAACGAATTGGGTCAAGAGCAAGTCCTGGTCGTGTCATACAGCTCATGAAGCATTGCTTGCAACACCCCTGCACCCGCATCCACAATCCCTATACCCCTCAAGCTCTCAAGCCCAAACCCGAAACGGAACCCCTAGTAACACTAAACCATAAGCCCCTAAACCCTAAACCTTAAACCCTAAACCCTAAACCCAAAGCCCTAAAGCCCTAAACCCTAAAGCTTAAAACCTCTCCAAGCCCTAAGCAAGGCGCGAGTACTTCCTCTCGTCTCAGCACGTCCGAGATGCAGCAGAAAGGAAGACCTCCCACGCGAAGGCCTAGCCTGGGAGAGCTTGGGGTTTAGGTTTTAGGGTTTAGGGTTTAGGGTTTAGGTTTAGGGTTTAGGGTTCAGTCTTGAGGGTATTAGCGTTGAGGGTTTAGGGGTTAGGTTTCAGGGTTGAGGGTATCCTAACCCCCACCACCCCTTCGAGGAGCCCTTCTACTAGAAACACCCTAAACCAAAGACCGCACTCTTGCAGAAAACATAAAATGTTCAGAGGAATCCTTCAAATGCCCGCAAGCGTCGCCCAGAGAAGCCATTTACATTGCAGGGCAAGTTGGGAAACCCTAAATGCTGCAGAACCCAAACCTTAAAACCTTGTAACACCGTATGAAACGCTACGAATCCCGTATAAAACTGCATAAAACCCTATAAATCCCGAAACCCTATGCTACCCTATAAAACCTTATAGAAATCCTATACTAAACCCCTAAAAGCCATCCACAGCTCCTTCGAAAGCGCCCCGGGCCGGGGCAGTTGGCTCTCAAGAACCCTCAAGTCCCTGATAAGAGCCCGTTAGAGATCCCTTTATCGAACGCCCATAAGCCCTAAAGTCCCCTGAAGCCCTAAACCCTATAAACCCTGAACCCTATAAACCCTAAACCCTACTGCGCCGGGCCGATAGTTCGACCCACTAGCTTGAACATGCTACAATACCCTCATCCCACCCTCTTCCCCATAGACTCCTAACACATGTCAGCCCTGGGGCCTCCTCCGGAACTAAAAAGTATTATATTTTTAAAACGGGGTACTTTAATGAGGCGATCGGACGCATCCCATTTCGACACTTTGAGGTACTCCGCTACTCCGCAAGAGCGTGTATGTTAGATAGTACACATGTAGTTCGAAACTTTCGGCCCGGGGATGTATAAACCCTAAACCCTATAAACCCTATAAACCCTATAAACCCTAGACCCTATAAGCCCGATAAACCCTGAAACCCTAAACCCCAAAAACCCTTTAAAGCCCTAAAACCCTAAACCCTCATCGATCCCCCGTTAAAGCGGCGAAGGGGAAGTTGGCCCTGGAGTCTCAACCCTTTATAGATCTCTTCGTAGGACCCTTAACAAAGGTACCCTTAACGGAACCCGCAAAGGGTTCACCCTTAAATGAACCCTTAAATGAACCCTTAAAGGAACCCTCAAAGGAAAGGAACCCTTAAAGGATACCTAAAGATTTCAGGGGAAGTTGGCCCTGGAGTTCGGCAACGTCCTCCAGGAGCTATGGGCCGGGAAGAGCCCGGGCCTTTCGAGTTTCGAGTTTTGGGGCTTCCTTCGAGGGTTCCTGAAAAAGGGTTC
Source organism: Symbiodinium sp. clade A Y106 (assembly GCA_003297005.1). Lineage (NCBI taxonomy): Eukaryota > Dinophyceae > Suessiales > Symbiodiniaceae > Symbiodinium > Symbiodinium sp. clade A. The sequence continues at coordinate 60,549 of BGNK01000594.1, forward strand.
CTTTAAGGGGGTTCAGGGCCTTTCGAGTTTTGAGTCCTTGAAGGGATCTATACAGGGTTCCTTTAATTAAGGGTTCTATAAAGGGATCGATGAGGGTTCAGGGTTTAGGTTTTGATTTTTTTCAAGTTTTGGGGTAAGGGTTCTGAAAAGCGATCTATAAAGGGATCGATAGAGTGCAGGGGTTTGGGGGTTTAAGGGCTTTTTTCTTAGGGTTCCTTTAAAGGGGTTTCCTTTAGGATTAGGGGGGGTTCAAGGACGTTTTGGGGTTTCCTTAGGGAGGGTTCTATGAACAGATCTATAAAGGGATCGATAAGGGTTTAGGTTTAGGGTTTCAAGGTTCAAGGTTTAGGGTTTGGGGTTTGTGGTTTAGGGTTCGGGCTTTATGGTTTAGGGTTCAGGGTTTAGGGTTGAGGGTCAAACTTTTACAAGTTCGAGGGCTTCAAAGCTTTATTCCGCCCTATTTCGAAGGGTTTTCAGCTTTCTTCAAGAGTCGTTCATGGTTTCCAGGGTTCAAGTTTGAGAGTTTTTTGATGGCAGTGAAAGGGTTTAAAGGGTACTTGAGGGTTTGGTCTTGGTGGTGTTTTGGTGTTTCAGCGGTGTGACAATGGCGTTAAGTTTTGGCTTTGGCTTTTGGATGCAGGAGTTGCGGGCGTCTTATAAATAATGTTTGACTTGTTCAGTGACAACACTTCCTGTCTCCCTCAGTCACCGCCCTATTCGGGTGCATTCCCACCCCTGTGTACGAACAGGGAGCCAAAGACTGGCGCGCAGCCTACGCCAGCATGGTTATCAGACTGAGGGTTTTTGTCTCATGACATGCCCGCTATGCGCCAGGCGCGCTTGTTCGAGTGGACTCGCGATTTCTCGCGAGGGAGGTGCGGAGCAAGTGCACCACGATTGCACCTACTGCCACGTTCCAGGCGGGTCAGACATCCTTTCAGTCTCCAGTCTCCTGTGATGCAGGCAGTCAGAGGCGGCACTAAACGAAAAGCCACGCAGTGGCCTTGGCACCACTTTGTCTGCAGGCCCCAGACTGACAGCGGCGGTAGTACACAGCCCGAGTTAGTCCAATCTGCCCCTTCAGCCTTTTTTGGCCGTGAGCCCAGCCTCCCCAGACAGATGCCAACAGCATTGTAGCCACGCAGTGTGTGATTGAAGATCGGGGCCCTTTTGGCCTGGTTTGCACAGTTCCTTGTTTTAGAGTTAAGTTTAGCCATCCGCATGCTTGACTTCCATGTTTCAAGAAGTTTGTCCCGCCAGTAAAGGCGACGTTGGGGCTTTCACGCGAGCAGTTCCTTCTTTCTTTCACTTCCACGAGCGTGACGTGCTTGAGCCTCGCGCTGTCGGGTCTACACGCGAGCCGTCGGGCTGGTGTTGGAATGCGGGTTCAGTCAACCCTAAACGCCCAAACTCTCGACAGTAGGCTTAAAACGCCTGAACCCAGAATAGAACCCAAGACCCTGAACCCAAACCGTAGACCCTAAACCGTAAACCTTAAACCCCGAAAATCCTTAACATACAACCCTAAGCCGCTAATTAAACCCCAAACCCTTGAATCCCTAAACCTCAAGCTGCAATACCAACTCCAAGGTGGGCACATGAGTCCCAGGGACTTCAAGCGCTGCATCGACCAGCCGCCAATCTGAAGTCTTTCAATAGGGACCCAAAAAAGCACATAAGCATAAGCATTTTAAAGGGATATCCCTACCTTATTGGGCTTCGTTATAAGGGGGTTTATATGGGATATCCCTATCCTGATTTTTGCTTATGTGCTTNCAAAAAAGCACATAAGCATAAGCATTTTAAAGGGATATCCCTACCTTATTGGGCTTCGTTATAAGGGGGTTTATATGGGATATCCCTATCCTGATTTTTGCTTATGTGCTTTTTTGGGGACCTATTCAAGTGGCCTAAAGGGTTCAGGGCCTTTAGGGGTTCTCGTTCAGGGTTTGTAGTGGATCCCAGAAAGTTGGAACATGGATTAAGGATGATTAGTGCGGGGATTCCCTGTACTTTACCTTAGGGGCAGGAGGATAATGATGTTCCAACTTTCTGGCTTGTACTGTAGGGATTTAAGGGTTTAGGGGTCAGGGTTGGGTTTAGGGTTTAGGGTTGAGGGTTTAGGGTTGAGGGTTGAGGGTTTAGGGTTTAGGGTTTAGGGTTTAGGGTTTAGGGGTTTAGGGTTGAGGGGTTAGGGTGTAGGACCTAAAAAGGTTTCCCCGACACCCTAAAACCCAAATACCTTGAAGCCTAAAGCCTTAAATCCATGAACCGGGAGATGAGAAGTGAGGGTCGAGCAGTGAGCAGGGTGCTAGAAGGGATGCAACCAGCCTGCCCAAATGGGCTCTCTGTACTTCGGGCAGAAACAGGCGTTCCAAAAAAAAACCATGAACCTTTCAACCCTAAGCCCCAAAAGTCCCTAAGCCCTGCAAACCTGAACCTGTGAGCCAAACCATGAGCATTAAAAGCTTAAGCCCTGAAACCTAAACCCTAAACCTTACAGTAGAAGCCAAAAAGTTGGAAACCAATAGCCTCAATCCTTAAGAGTCATGTATAGGGGATCCCAGCACTTTTTGGCCTTAATCCGGTTTCCAACTTTTTGGGGATTACTATAAACCTTAACCCTAAACCCTATAAACCCCAAACCCTAAACCCTAAACACCCTATCCGCCCCCAGACCTTGGCTACTAAGTGCTTGAGGGCCATCTGCGCTTTCCTCGAGCTTTCGGTGAGCTTTAGGGTTTTGAGCTACGGTTTAGGGTTTAGGCTTTTGGGTCTAAGGTTCAGGGATTAAGAACTTAGTACGTAGAGTTTGTAGGATGGGTTACAGAGATCAATGTGCAGGTGTTAAGAGGGGCTAAGGAAGAGGATTTCTCAAACCGACAGAGCGCTCAGTGCCAGCACGAACTTCCTGAAGCTTCCCCCCTAAAGCCTGAACCATACGCCCTAAACCCCTACACCCCGAAACGCCCTATGCCCTATAGCCCTAGAGCTCCCCTACAGCCTCAAAGCCATCTTAAACCCTAAACCTCTACCCCGAAACCCTGAAACTCAAAACCCTAAATACTGAAAGTCTCGAACCCCTAGCCCTCAATCTTCGATCCGGTACTGTAGATACACAGCCCTACACTCTACACCCTAAATAACCTAAGCTTGAAACTACCTAAACCTTCAAACCCGGTCTTGGAACCCTAAACCTACACCCCAAATGACCTAAGCTTTAAAACCGAGGCCTAGAGCCCTTAACCCTAAACCTTTAAGCTACTTTTTGTAGGGTCCCTATACATTCCAGAAATATGAATCTGCAAAAAAGTGGGCTTTGGTATTTTAAGGTAAACCCTAAACCCGAAACTGAGCCGTCAACTGGGAAATGTACGTCTGGGAGCTTTGAAAAAACCGGTACAGTGCCCTTTCAGGGCTTAAGAAACCCTTGAAGAAGTCCGGAAAGGAACCCCTTAACCCGGACCCGGACCCCCCCCATGGCCCTTTAATAGAGCCCTTATGGTCCCTAATAGTGAGTATTAATGGGTGACTTAGAGGGGAGTTGGGGGGCCATCCCAGGTTCGCCCCGCAGTTTGCGGGCTACGAACAGCACGACGCGCAGGCCCTTCCCTGCAACCTTCAAAGGAGGGTTGAAGATGATCTTCCTTTATAGAGAGGCTTTAGCGCTTAGTAGCTGAGTGGATACACTTTACACTTTTTGGGATAATCTTACCCACTATACTACTTATGAACTCAGCAACTAAGTGGGTATCCTCCTGGAAAAGGAGGGTGGAGGGTTTCAAAATTTCTGCAGTCCAGGCTTTGAGGGTTTGTAAGGGTTACTATAAAGGATCTATAAGGGTACTATAATCTAGGGGCAATAGTAATTAGAATAGGGTTTTGGGACCCTATGCTCCGTAAAAACCAGGTCTTATGTGTCCCTTAATCCTTAAACCCTAACATTTTCTTCCTTGAGAGCCGGGTAGTCGCAGTTTGGGGGCGAATGCGTGGAAACTCGGATCCCTTCAAGGGAAGCCTGAACCCCTTGAAACGGAAAGAAGTCCCTCGGTTTAGGGTTTAGGGTTTAGGGTTTTAGGGTTTAGGGTTTCCTTAAAACGGAAAGAAGTCCCTCGGTTTAGGGTTTAGGGTTTAGGGTTTTATAGAAATTGTTAAGGGTTTGGGTGCCAATAAGTTTTGACCGAAAGTTTTGACCGAAACGTTTTGACCGAAAGTTTTGACAAAGTTTTCTTTTTGGACCCACATTTTGAATTTGGGGGTGGGGGGGGGAGCCTAGCCCCAGCCCCAGATTCTCGCAGCCCCAGCCCCAGCCCCAGCCAACCGCCAGCCTTTTTGGCCCCGCTCAAGGCCGGTCCCCGCCCTGCCCGATCCCCGTTCGGCTTTAGGGTTTCGGCTATGGGATTTCGGTTTTAAGGGTTCGGATAGAAATTGTTAAGGGTNCTCGCTGGTTGGCGGAGGGTTCTGGGTCTGGGCAGTGGGCTGTCGGGCTGGGGGTCTGAGCTTTGAACACTTTGGCTGGCTTGAAATTGACGGTTTAGGGGGCTCGGCTGGGGCTGGACCGGGCTGGGCTGGGAAGGGGGATGGGGCGGGAGCAGGAGTTTTGCGACTGGAACCTGATTTTCTGGGAAATTGATTTGAATTTGGTTTTTGTGACTGGGTGGGTTGAGTTGGGCTTGAAATTGACGGTTTAGGGTGCTCAACGGCAGCAATGACAAGCAATTTCTATTTATTTCTTTCTTGAGGGTTTAGGGTTTAGGGTTTAGGGTTTTAGGGTTTCCTTAAAACGGAAAGAAGTCCCTCCCTCTCTGAGGAGTTCCTGGATTTCATACTCGAAGGGCTCCATGACGATCTGAACAGAGGAGCCTCAGGCGCTCCCTGGTTTTTGTAGTGGTTTAGGGTATGAGGCTCTGAGGGTTTAGGGGTTTTCACCGTTTTTTTTAAAATTTAGTGGTTTAGGGTATGAGGCTCTGAGGGTTTAGGGGTTTAGGGGTTTAGGGGTTTAGGGCTTTAGGCTTTTAGGGTTTAGGGGATTAGGGATTAGGGGATTAGGGTTTAGGGTATGAGGCTCTGAGGGTTTAGGGGTTTAGCGGTTTGGGGATTTAGGGCTTTAGGCTTTTAGGGTTTAGGGGATTAGGGTTTAGGGTTTTAGGGTTTAGTGCTTTGGGTTTGAGTTTCGGGTTTAGGATTTTGGCGTCCGGCGCTCACTCTCCCAAAAAGGGTGGCCTCAAGACTTGGGCTCCTTTAAAGGGCTCCTTGAATGGGTCCTTCAAGACCTCCCCGTTAAGAGTTTCTTCAAGCGGTTCCTTTTAGGGTTTGTTTAGGGTTTCGGGTTGGCCTTAGTCGCTAAAATAGGTGTTTTTTCACAGATTTTTTAGAGTTTTCGGTGGTTCTATAAAGGGTGGAATTAATTAGAGGGGCTTCCATAATCAGCGGGTGGAATTAATTAGAGGGGCTTCCATAATCAGAGGTTTGGGAGACATTGTAACAGCGAGTCTAGCAAGGAGACGACCGGGATGAGGAAAAGCAGCGAGAATTTAGGGTTTAGGGGATTACGGGTTCAGGGTTTAGGGATTTAGGGGATTAGCGGTTCAGGGTTTAGGGTTTAGGCTTGAGGGGTTACGGGTTTAGGGTACTCATGAGACTGCATCAGTCGGTCGCTCTTCTTGGTTAGCAGCGTTGTATCGTTCTTCAAGGGTTCTTTTAATGGTGTTATCAGGGTTCCTGCGAGGGTTTCTATGATTCAAGTCTTCAAGTCTTCGTTTAGGACTCAGAGTTCTTGTAGGGTCTTCATATGGCGCTTGCAGGTTACATGAGCGTGAAGGGTTCCTGAAGGGGATCTATAAACGGCTCCTTTGAAGGGTTCCTCAAAGGGGATCTATAATAAAGGGCTCCTGTAAAGGGATCGTTAAAGGGATCCATACAAGATTCTCAACAAGGGGTCCACAAACAAGGGGTCCACAAAGGGCTCCTTTAAAGGGTTCCTTGTAGGGTTCCCGAAAGAAGCTGAATACCAAAAAAACGGGACCGTTATTTCCGTTAGTAGTTGAGTGCATACACTTTACACACCTTTTGGATTAATATTACCCACTAGAAAACTGAAAGTGTAAACTTTTTGGGGCTTATGAACTCAGCAACTAAGTTGCTAAGGGGACACAGCGGAACCTGGGTAAAGGTGAAGGGTTCCTATGTCGAGAGTTTAGGGTTCAGAGTTTCAGGTGCAGGAGGGCTCTATGGAAACCAGAGCGGTGCATGAAAGGTTTGTATCGGTGAAACAGGGTTCGTAGGGTTTCGGAAAAATTCAGACTACTACTGTCCGTTGTAGCGACTAGATCATCATACTACTGATTAAGGTATACTTGCTCGTATGGTAGACCTGCAGAAACCCTTGTGGAACCCATTAAAGGACAAAGAACCTTGTTCTGTTTATAGAGGCACCTGGCTTTTGACCCAGAAGTCTACGTAGAATCGAGTGATAAGGGTTGTCGTATCTTAGGTAGACGCCACAGCTTTCTGCGTGAAACGCCGCAAGGCACGAGTCCATCGAACTGTGAGTTTGACATGCGCTCGTACGCAGCACAGCTCGTCGACTTCTACTGCGAGGTCGCCGGCGTCACCAAAGACAAGCTACGCAACTTTCCGTCTCCTTGTTATCCGGAGAACCAGCTCACCGATGCCGACCTTGAAACAGAAGGTGAATTGCATCATGCTGCGTCGCGCATTCTTATGCGAGGCCTGTGGCTAAGTCGCCTTGCCCGGCCAGACCTGTCTTTTGCAATCACCCGGTTAGCGTCTAGGGTGACGAAATGGACCAAATTTGAGGACCGCCAGTTAATGATGTTATTAAGGGCTTGCCCGGGCGTCTGAAGGTTTCCCAGTGTTTAGGGTTTAAGGGCCCAAGCCCTAAAACTCCAAGCAGTAAATCCTACACACCTAAACCGAAACCTCAAACCTCAAACTCTGAACCCAAGCCCCAATCCCCAAACGGTCAATATTTTCGGGCAAAGTGCCAAGATGCCAAAGTTTCCTGAACCTAAAATAGAAAACCTTACGTAAACCCCAATTTGGGGTTTAGGGTTAGGGTCAAAAACCCAAGTAAGGCCCAAAAGCCCAAAGCCTACACCCCGCGACCTCAAAACCACCAAAACAAAGCCACGAAACCCTAAAGTCCGGGAGAACCTGTAGAACAACCCAAGGAGCCAAGGAGCCTAAAGGAGCCTTGAAGCACCCTCGAGGGAACCTCAAAGGAAACTGAAAGCGCCCTTAGCATGAGCCTCAAAGGAACCCCTCATCGCAAGCCCCAAACCCCTCCAAATCTAAAGCCTTAGTTTGCAAAACCCTAAGCCCCAAACCCTAATTAAGTCCTAAACCCTAAACCCGAAGCCCTAAACCCCAAATCCTAAACCCTATAAGCCCTAAACCCTACAGGGTTTAAGGTACCCTGTAAAAGACCCAATCCTAAACCCTAAACCGTGAAGGCGCGCGGAGTCGCTCCTCGAAGTCAAAGCCGCGGAGGGAGTCGGAAAGCTCGGAGAGCTGGGTTCCGGATCCTTTCAGGGTTCCTTTAAAGGACCTACAAGGGCTCCTTTAAGGGTTCCATTCAGGATCTTCAGGGCTCGGTTTCTCCAAGGGTACTTGACGGGGCAGGGGACTTAGTAAGTAGGTTATAAGTAGAGTTATAAGTGCCCTAAATGGAGTTACCCGAATTATAACCCTACTTAAAACCAACTTACTAAGTCCCTTGAAATTCCCTGACAGCAGGGCCGGGTTCACCCGTGACAAGGCCATGACACTTAGGGTTTATCGCTTTAAGGTGCGGGGCGTAGTGGGAACTAGGGCTTTACAGTTTAAAGGTTGGGGTCGAGGATTTCAAGTCTAAGGTAGCGTTTCGGTTTTAGGGGCTTCCTTAGGGTTCCTTTGCGGGTTCCTGTCAGGGATCCTCCAGGGATCTATAACCCAGATTTCCGGGAGGATCCAAAAAGTAGATCCCTTAATGGGGGTTCCTCTAAAGTACCCTTAGTAGTATAGGGCCCCAAAGTAGGGGATGTACTTCTAGACCCTAGACCCTAAACCCTAAACCCAAATTAGGGGATCTACTTTCTAGACCCTAAACCCTAAACCCTAATTAGGGGATCTACTTTCTGGATCCTCCCGGGGGTCTGGGAAGGGTTCCTCTATGGGTTTGCGAAGGTATATATGAGGAGGTTTCCTTTAAGAGTTTATGGACGAATCTGTATTCGTTCAGGGCTCCTTTAGGGGCTCCTCTAAGGGTTCCTCTAGGGCTTAGGGTTTAGGCTGGTTTCGGGTGGTCTTGAGTGCTTTGAAGAGTGGTTTAGGGCTGTAAGGTTTCCGTACGTGGAGTTTCTGATCCACGGGGACACGCCGCAAGCGGCGGAACTTGGAGCGACGCCGAAGGTAACGGATCCAAAGATATCCGAGCCTATTCCGGCTCGCAAAATGCCGAAGGTCGATGAAGGGCCACGCTATATGACATTCCCGTTACTGGGCAACCTCTCGAACGATCTGTCGGATGACGAAGTTCGCCCGCCCTATAATCTTGGGCCCAGAAACTACGACCTGCGGTACCGGCCATGTCGGGTGTGCGATCGGTGTAGACAAGAACTACGAGGGGGACGTGACTTGGACAGAATTGAGCGAAGACTCTAAACTCTAACCCTAAACCCGAAAACTCTAGTAGTCCCCAACAATTTCCCCAGTCCCTAGTCAGAACCCTGGAGAGAGAAGCAGATCCGATACCGATGCGCACTAGGCTAGGTATAGGGGTTTTAGGGCTTAGAGTTTAAAAGGTTAGAGTTTAGGTTTCAGGGATAGGGTTTAGAGTTAGAGTTTAGGGCATATAGGGTTTATAAGGTTTAGTGTTCAGGATTTGGGTTTCAGGGTCCAGGGTCCGGCTTGTACGTCTGTAGGCGATTGTGGCACAACTCCCGGTGAACGAGTAGAAGCACCAAGACATGAAAGAATTTCGCATTACTTTGGTGCGTAGCCCTTCTCAAGAACTTAGTATTTCAAAGATGTCGTAAAAAGGATCCCCAAGAAGACAGCTGTTAACACGGTTCAGGTAGATCATAAACCATAAACACTACACTCTTAGCTCCATCTCAAACTTCAACTCCAGACTCTACGCGCTACATTTTAAACCCTACACTCTACACCCGAAACCAACCAAAGAACCGAAGCTAAGTTCGAGTTATTGCCGATTCAAGGTGTAGGCGGGGTTAGGATCTAGGATTTCGGAAGTAACCCTAAACCCTAGCCCTTAACGTTCAACCCTAAACCCCCAAAATCCTAAATCCTTGAAACACCAAAGGGACAGGCAGTGCTGGGGTATTGTTTTTGGTATGACACCCAAACCAGACAGGGATGGCGCCAGGGTTTAGGGGCCCCGTACGGTTTCTAAGAAGGGGTTTGAGGTTTAGGGTTTAGGGTTTAGGGGTTTAGGGGTTTAGGGGTTTAGGGGTTTAGGGGTTTAGGGTTTAGGGTTTCTAGGCTTGGCTCTGCAAGTGCTGAAAAAATTGGCCTTTGACGCCTTAGTCTTCGGGCTTCCCGTTTCGGGCTTTGGGCTTCAGGCTTGGGGATCTTCTTGGTTTTTGTAGGGGTCTAAAGAATTCACAATACTATTTTTTGGTGGTTCCTTATAATAGTATTATGGGTCCCAAAACCCTGTTCTAGTTATTAAGGCCCCTATGGTAAAGACTCCCCCCGAAGCCCTTAACCCAAATCCCGAAGCCCTAAAAAACCGAAACGTTAAACACTAAACCCTAAACACTGAGCTCGAAATCCTAAAGCCTAAACCCTAAATCCTAGACCCCTAAATCCCTAAACCCGAAACCGCTGCCCCTAAGTGCTAAAGCCTACAGGACCCCTTTTTTCGAAAGCAAACTTCTCCAAGGCAAAGCATTCCGAAGCTTCTCAGCTCCAAGCTGATGACGCGCCAGCGCCTCAGAACTTCGAGCCTCTAATCTAAAAGCCTACATAGTTACGAATATTATTCCTTGGGATTCCTTTAAAGGGGTCTATTTAAGGGTTACTATGGGGGTTCTATATTATAGGGGCCAACACAATTGCCAATATTATTCCTTAGGGTTCCTTATTCGAATTATTGTATATAATGGGCTCCAAAACCCTATTCTAATAATTAAGGCGCCTATATTAAGGCACTCTAAGGCCTTTTTTGCTTGTGTCTCCCAAGTTTTGGTCATTGTTGCTGGAGTTCTGTAAGGCTTCTACCAGGATTCTGTGTTTTAGGGGTTGTAGAAGGGTTTTATAGGCCCGTCGGGTTTCGCGCTATGTCAGGGCTTTGTAAGGGTTCTGCAAGGGTTGTTTGCGGGAATTACAGCTCTATGAGGGCTCTTTACGGGTTACTATAGCGGTTCTATATGGCTTTAGGCTTTTGTGTTTTTAGACTGAATGTAGACACTGATGCAGAACCCCCTCTCCTACAAAAAGGCTTGCGTGCAAGAAAGAGGACTGTTTAGGCTTTATGGAGTTTAGGGGTAGGGTTCTTGAGACAGCAGTCTGCATTAAGCCCTAAGGCCCTCAGCCCCACAAAATCCGAAACCCGTATAAAACCCGAATGGGAGTTTCCGAAAATTAGGGTACCTTATTTTGGGGTCCTTATAAGAAGGGTCCTACTATTTAGTGTCCGATATTAGGGTCCCGTATTTTCGGAAACTCCGAAATAGGAAGCCATAAGGAGCCCTTGCCAAACCTTTAGACGAACCCTTAAAGGGGGGGGGTCTGCATTCATCTTGAAACCTCTGAGCTCTGATCCTAAAAAGGTTCATGGTTTTCATGCGGAGCCCTAAACCCTACCTGGACCCTAAGAAACCTACCTTTTTTAGGGTTCCTTCATATGATTTCCTTATCTAGGTAGGATGGTTGGGGTTAAGGCAAACCGTTAAACCCTAAACTGAAAATTTGGGGGTTCTAGGGTTTTTGAAAAGGTCTCTTTCGGCTTTAAAGTCTTCGGGTTTACGGATGTGCAGGTCAAAGGGTTCTTCATGAGGCTGTTTCCTAAACCAACCCTAAACCCTAAACCGAGCTTTAGGACTCTAGGAGTTCTGCAAGGTTTCAGGGTTTAGGGTGTAGGGTTTAAGGTTTTGTGTTTAGGGTTCAGGGGTAAAGGTTTAGGGTTTAGGGTATTTGGGGGTTTAGGCTTTCAGGGTAGAGTGTTTATGCAGGGTTTTCGGGTTCAGGGGTTTAGGGTTGGGGGGATTCGGAGCCCTTGGAGATTGAGTTGTTGATGCCTCAAGCTCGAACCACCATAATCTACTTTGATGTAGAGTCTGAACCCAAGTTCAAGCAGGGGCTCCAACAGCCTTCTGGTGTTGGGTGTACATCAGTTCTTGGGCTTGGGTTGCGAAAGCCTAGTATTCACCCTAAACCCTAAACCCTAAACCCCTAAACCCTAAACCCCTAAACCCTAAACCCTAAACCCTAAACCCTACTAAGGGAAACCTGGAAGTCCTAAACCTTGCAGCGAATCCTGTGAAGGCCCCGTAAGAAGATCAGAACTCTACTCCTACCCCGCAGCCGCTACTGTAGAGGTCCTACTAGCGCTTCGGGGGGTTGGGCCCCCGAAGCGCTATTAGTTGGAAATCAGTGGTGGGCCAACGCAATCCAGGGACTGCAACAAGACAAAGCCAAAAGTCACAAAGAACATGAGCAACAAGCCAACATGAAGAACTTGCAACACTCAGATACCGCGGAGCAGCGAATCCGAGAATAAATCTATAAAGTCTCAAAATCAACCCAAAACATAGAACTTGCAAGATGCAACGCCAGGTCCATGTCCCTTGTAAACCTTAAAACCACTAAAACCCTAAGCCCTAAACCCTTTAATCTAGGGGCCTAAATAATTACCAATACTATTGTGGGGTATCCTTCTTGTGATTAAAGTATAATATACGCCAAAACCCTATTCTGACTATTAAGGCCCCTTTATTCAATCCCACAACAGCAAAGTCAGGCCCAGGGCGGGAGAGCTCCACCCCACGAAGGGCGAAGATGGCCGGGAACCGAAGCTTTGGGGTTCAGTCGTTCCGGCCGCAGATCCGGGTTTAGGGCTGTAAAGGCTTTAGGGTTTCGGGTTTTAGGGATTTAGGGCTTCAGGGTTCTAGGGTTTTATGGTTTAGGGATTATGTCTGCAGATCTGGGTGTAGGGTTATAGTTATAGGTTTGAGGAGTTTAGGGTTAAAGGATTTTACGATTTTATGGGTTTTAGGGCTTTAGGGGTGTAGGGTTAAAGGTTTTATAGGGTGAAGACTTTTAGAGTTTAGAGGGTTCAGGGATTGAGGGGGCAGCTTCTGCTGCAGATGGGCCAAAGAGTGGAGCTACCTCGTCGGAGGCGCGCGAGTTGGGGTGGCTACTTCGAGAAGCGCCGATACATGGCGGATGTGAAATCGACCAGGGCAGGAGGCTCGCTGGCAATCTGCTCCATTGGTGTCACTATTTTGCGGCTAGAAGCCTCTATAAATGCCAAAACCCCAAATAAAGGCCAGAAACCCTAAACTCCCAAACCCGAAATCCTTGACCCGCATGGCCCCTAAATCCGGACGAGAAAGCCAAGGAGCCGGAGCCGCGCGAGCCCCAAGATCCCGCGGAAGAAGCCGTGGAAATTATGGGCCTGCAGTGGCCGCTGCAGAAGCCGCGGAGGAGGCAGAGAGAGAGCCAGCATCATCCTCTGTGTCTCGAGGGAAGCCTCTTCCTTTTCCGGCTTTGGGCGACAGCTTGAGCCCTAAACTCTAAACCCTAAACCCAAACCTATAATAACAAATCCCCTATTGTCAGGCCGACAAAGGCCGTGGTGTCGAGGGACTTGTGTTGCGCAGCGACATGCCAACATAGCATCGTGAAGCAAAGTATAGTACAGTACAATGTAGCAGAAGCTTGGCAGGTATAAGTATAGATTGTTTTACTGCGGCAGGGCGAAAGTCCCTTGTACTCTCGCATGTTGGTCTTGAACCTCTTGCAAAAGCCCTTTCCCCTCAGACTCCTCCACCACGGTCCTCCATCCGGAATACTATACTTGTAGTAGCATAATTCTATTCCCGCGAATTAACGCCTCTACTAGCCAGGCCACGTAACATGCAGTTTTCGGTACTCCGCATCCTCCACGTGATCCCAAAACAGGTGCGACGAAACTTTAATCCTGCCCCAAGACTCACGGAACCTAAATCTGCAAGAACAAAAGCCCTGAACCCTTAGACCTGACACCACCTAACGCCCCAAGGACCTCTCTAAACCCGCTATGAACCGGTACAATGTTGCAAAGCCCTACAACACAACGTTTGCGATCCATATCGAAACCTCTTAATGCCCTGTGATGAGTTTTGTTAACACCCCAGACCTTCCAAAATCCTTTAATTGGGGAATATACCTTAAATCATATTCGTGGTTCTACTACAATTTGAGGTCTATTCCTTAATCAAGGGATTTTGGAAGGTCTCGGCCTGCATCGAAGCGAATCCCCGTAAGGTGTGGGCCCAAAAAGCCGGGGAGAAGACTGCCGACGACCCGGCCGTGCGCTCAGTCGCTTCGGGTTTAGGGGTTTATTTCGGAGTTTAAGAGTTTTCGGGTTTAAGGATTAAAGTTTAAAGCTCAGGGGTTTAGGATGTAGGGTTTGGGGTGTAGTAGAGTTTAGGGTTTAGGACGTATTGTAGGGTTTTAGGGGTTTAGGACTTCGGGTTTAGGAGTTTAGGGTTTGGAGCTTAGAGGGCATGAGACTTGGGTTTAAGGGTTTAGGACGTAGGGGTTGGAGCCCAAGCTTGGGGTTTAGGGTTGTGCGATCCTTACGGCTTATGGAGGATGTCCTTTTGCCTTAATATAGGAGCCTAAGTCATTAGCAACACAATAAAGAAACTATAATGGGCCTAAAGCCCTATTCTAATTATTAAGGCCCCTATAGTATATGTAGCCACCCTTATAGTAGCCCTTATAAACCCCTTCAAAGGAACCCTTACTCCAATTATCTCTAATTATTAAGGCCCCTGTTTTGGTGGGAGGAGGCTCCGAGGACGCCAGCGTCAAGCAGCAAGCAGAACTTCCCAGAGAGCCCAATACCCCTTAATTAAGGAATATAAGGGTTCCTTAAAGGGCTCCTTAAAGGGAGCTATAAGGGTTCTATAAGGGAATTAAGGAATATGGCTTAAATTACATAGGGCTTCATATTATGATTTAAGCCATATTCCTGAATTAAGGGGTATTGGGCTCTCTGGGTTCTACACCCCCAGCCCCCATGACCTTCCAAACTCCCTTAGTTACGGAATATAGACCTTAATCCATATTAGGTGTCCTACTGTCAATTTAACTCAGTAGCAGAGTGGATACACTTTATACTTCTTCGGACAATATTACCCACTGTAAAACTGAAAGTGTGGACTTTTTGGGGCTTATGAACTCAGCAGCTAAGTTAAGGCACATTCCTTATTTAAGGGGATTTTGGAAGTTCTGGGCCCGAAGCCCCGAACCCCTGAACCCGAAGGTCCCCCCGGTGGAAGCCCCCAGCTCCTATGGTGAACCCCAGAAAGTTGGAACATAGATTTAGGATGATTCTTGCTGGGATTGCCTATACTTTACTTTAAGGGCATGAGGCTGATGATGTTCCATCTTTCTGGCTTCTACTCTACGCCCTAAACTAAACCCAAACCTAATCCCCGTCCCCCACTTGAAGGGGCAGGGGACTTAGTAAGTGGGTTATAAGTAGAGTTATAAGTGCCCTAAATGGATAAGGGCCCAAAGGATCTGATTATTAGGTACTCGGGTTTGGGATGGCAGTTATGTAGGTTGCTATTCTTGGAGAGTATATGATACTTGGACCCTTAGGGTAAACTAAACCCAAAACTGATCCCTATCCCCCAGACTCCCCAGATGGATTTTGACCTACCTTAGCCTACCAAAACCTGCTTTTTTGTAGGGTCCCTATAAATTCCATATTAGGGTTTATAATAAGAACCTACAAAATGGTAGGGTTTACTAACCCAAAGAATGTTTATTTGTCTACCAATGGGTTGCGGGACAGCTTAGTGGCCGTCTTGCGCCCTAGCCTGAGCAGCAATTTCCGAGCTCACCGCTCTCGAGACTGCTGTTTGATGCTAAGAGTCTGCAATCCCAAGTCTACGTGAAACCTTCAGAAACGGGAACCCAGAGGGCCAAAACCAAAACAGGGTTGGTTTTTTGGGGCCTAATTCCATAAATAGTGTATATGGACCCTCTGGGGAAGAAAGTCCTGAAGCAACGCTATGGAGCCCGACGAGCCCCGAGGAATCTCTGTGACGCCTTCAGAACGGGTCATAAAATCGATGACGCCTTAAGAGCTCCTGAGAAACCTCAAGGTTCTTTAGGATTTGGGTCTTGGGGATTAGGGTTTCGGGTTTAGGGTCTATAGGGATTAGGGTTTAGGGTTTAGGGTCTATAGGGATTAGGGTTTGGAGATTTTGGTTTAGGGTGTCAGGCTGTATGAAGCCTTATATAATGCTTGAATTACGAGTAGTTGAGACAGAGAAGCCCGTAAAGCGTTATGAAACCCTAAGCCAAAAGTCCTTAAGCCATAAAGCCTAAACCTCCAACCCTAAGCCCTAACAACACCTTAACGAACACGTTACAAGGCTCCAAGAAACCCTTGTGCTTAGAACCACTTAGCAACGCTGAGGAGCCCGTGTTTCGAGTTTAACCCTAAACCCTAACCAGAAGGAACTCTATTCTAGCTTTCTGGGAATCCCAGGATGCGGCGAGCCACCAAAGCGGTCTGAGCAGTGCCGAGGAGGCGTCCGCCTCGATCGAGGCAGCGCTGCCTTCGAGGGATCGTTTTTTTTTTTTTTTTTTTTNCGGGAGTGGGGGGCTGGCTTGTTGGGTGGCGGTGGTTGTTTGAAGTTGTTTTTTTTGTTTTTTTTTTTGTGGGGGGGGGTGGGCGGAATGGGGGTGGGAGCGGTTAGAGTTAGAGTTCCTTAAAGGGGTCCTAATGGGACCGAATAAGGTTCAAGGCAGGATCTAGGGTTTGCTATCTTTCGGGGGTTCTGGGTTTGGGGTTTAGGGCTTAGGGTGTGTTTGGGGTAGAAAGGGCAATTAGCTCTATGAGGTTTTAACGTGGAAACTCTTTCGCACCATGTAGCTAAACCCTAAACCTGAAGCCCGCACCCACAACTAAGACAATGCCATCCTAAGCAGCATAGTAAAGGATAGTATAGCTGCGACCCTTGAAGGACGCCTCATCTGAAAGCTTTCGGCTCAAAAGCTTAAACCCTAAACCCTAAACCCCTAAACCCTAAACCCTAAACCCCTAAGCCCTAAACCCTAAACCCCTAAACCCCTAAACCCTAAACCTTAAACCCTAAACCCTAAACCCCAAACCTAAACCCTGGCTACCGCAAACCGCACTCATCAGGGAACCCTCGCCGAACCCCAGGCCCCAAACCCTAAGATAGGGGCCTAAATATCTACCTAGGCTTCCTTTTAAAGGGATCCTTAAAGGGGGTCTATAAGGGATCTATAATAGGGTTAGGCTTCCTTTTTTACGGGATCCTTAAAGGGGGTCTATAAGGGATCTATAATAGGGTTCTATATTAGGGGCCTAATTTTTTTGCTGCACTGTGTGTCTAAGGCCACGACCTGTCGACGATGCTAAAGTAAAGCCCGGTTCGGCGAATTAACGAAAGAGATAATCATTGGTAGCATGGAATATTACGGAACTGCGAGAGGTCAGGCACCCACTTTGTGCTCAACCTGGAACCATCAGGAGTACATTGGTTGCAAAACAAGCCGGCTTGTAGAAAGACGAAAAGCTGATGCTGAATNAACTGCGAGAGGTCAGGCACCCACTTTGTGCTCAACCTGGAACCATCAGGAGTACATTGGTTGCAAAACAAGCCGGCTTGTAGAAAGACGAAAAGCTGATGCTGAATGTTCTTGCAGAGAGCAGATCCGTAAAATCCGCTAAGGTTTCTCATGCCAAAAGATGCTGCTGTTCGAATATGTGAAGCTGGAATCAGGGAGATTGAATTGGCTTTGCAAAGCTTCACAAAGCGAGACCTGAANNNCAAAGCTTCACAAAGCGAGACCTGAACCGAGAGATAAGAATACTAGCGGACATACCAGACGTTAACCAACCGGGAAAGAAGCCATGAATGGACAGAAACTCGATGAGAACCGACAGCCATGTTGTTCGCGGCCCGTCTGCAGTGGGACAAAAATCCCATCTGTTCTCGCTCAAAAAGGATGCGAGGGCTTGAGCTGCATTATTGGAAATACGACTCCTTCCTGTAACCAAAACATTGAAATCTGGTTCCGGGTGACTATAGAAGTGAACCACATTCGGGCTAACACTAGCGAAGAAGGAGACATATCTTTGCCGCAAGCAATGCATCAAGTGGCTAGGAATGGTTTGACCGGCTCTACATAAAGCAAGTACCTTATCCTCAACCTCACCGACTAAAACATAGTACGCTAAATAGTAGGATCCTTATTATAAGGACCCCCCAAAATAAGGCACCCCCAATTTTCGGAAACTCCCATTTAAGGTTCCATTAGAGGGGATAGGACCTGGGGTTTAGGATTGAAGGCCTAGGGTTTAGGGGTATTGGGCCCTCTGGGTTCCTGGACCAAAAGCCCTAAGAGTCTGAATCATAAGCAAAAGCTGTGTTCTTTGATTCAGTGGGCTGTCTACCCTGCATCCAAAACCTCAACTCCTCAACCTAATTTCCTAAAACTCCCAAACCCTAAGCCCGAATAATCCTTAGTTCCTAATACCTATAGGCCCTGATTCTTATAGAACCTCCTTTCAAAGGAACCATGTTCTACAAACGACATCGCGAGGAGCTAGCACTGGCTGGCACCTTCCGCGCTGCCCTCCACGGTCGCGTGGTAGTGTTGGCCAGACACCCAGCAGTTCTCCAATCTCTGTGCTTGCACCCAAAGGGTCCTAAGTACCTATGTCATATTTGGAAGTTCATCGGTAGTGATAAATTGGGTTTATAAGTAGGATATCTATAGCTATAACCCAAACAGGGGACTTACAACCCACTTATAACTACCCATGAACCTCCAAGTAGAATGTTGGGGTTCTGGGGCAGCCATCCGCACTGATTCAGGTTGGCTCTCTTCTCTCTGCTCTCCTGGCACACCTGGACAGCCACACAGCTCAATTTGTCTTCGCGACTCGAGATGGTTCATACATAAACTCAAGCCCTGAACCCCAAACCCCAAACCCCAAACTCCGAACCCGAATACCTATAGTTTTTGGGGTGGGTTATATGCTTCGACCCAACAGGGCTTTATGTTCGGTGCTTTCGGAATCACTACTTAGTCACTGCTTTGCCAAACAACAGTTTAATAGCTGTGTTTTTGTTAATCTTTTCGTTGGGTCATGTTCGCTTGTTTACAGATAGCCCCAAAGGGCGTTTGTTGATGTGTTTCCTTCCCAAAGCCTTCAAGTTCGAGAGCCTCGGGCTGTATTTGTACCCGTACCACTCGGCGCATGCTGGGCATAGTATGGAGGTCAGAAGAACTATAGTCATAAACGCGTAAGACCGTATAAGAAGTCTATGAGACCCTATTCTAACTCTTCAGGGCCTCTTCTTAGTTTTGTCCGATTTCAGTAACCTGCACCTAGACCAAAAATCAAACTATCCCTAAGCCCCAAAGGGGCGGGACCGTAAACCCTAAGCCTTAACCGAGACCCTAAACTCCTAAACGTTGGGTTCGGCACTCAGGAAATGCAGGACTCGAGTTGCTCGACGTGGCAATGAAGCGAGTCGCCTGGCTTCGGAAGGTTTGCTTAGGGCTGTAGGGCTTAGGGCTTCGAACTCTCGGTTTCAGGGTGTTCAGGTCCTTCGATCTCTGGGTTTCAGGGCGTTCAGGTTGTTTTGGGGTTTACTGTAAGGCTTTCGGTTTAGGGCTTTAGTGCGTGAAGGAATTCAGCGTACGATGGTATTGGTTACAAGCTTTGGGTGCTACCCTCAGGGTTCAAGTACTTCGTTCTCGTATACTCCCCGAAATTGTATTAGTAACCTACATAACTACCCCCCTAAACCCAAGTACCTGATTATTGGATCTTTTGGACCCTTGAAGTTACGGTCGCAGTTTAGGTTTTCGGTTGAGAGCGCGAGCGTGTCCTTCGGCTTTAGAGGCTACAGCCGCTTGTGTGCATTGGGACCTGATTTTGGAAAGTTGCAGTTATTTAACATGGAGTACAGCATCCTGAACCCTCACCTCACTGAGCCCCAAAAGACTTAGTCAATTAAGCAATGCAGGGAAGCCTCAATTCTCGCCTCTCCGTCCCCTAAACCCTAATCGACTACTAAACCAAGAGGGCACTTAAGCCGAAGCTCTGTTTTCATTACTGCCTGGCGAGTCTTGTCTTTATTTAGATTTACTTTTTTTTGCCATTCTTGCTAAAAACTACTCCTGGGTTACTAGGTTCCGGAGTAGTACCCTTTTGCCCTTTTTACTTTGGGGTCTCCTTATTAAAGAAGGGTGCGCGTAATATAAAGGGGGCACTGAGGAACCTGGATTACTATTATAAACCCCAAAACCCTAAACCCCAAAACCCTAAACCCTAAACCCCTAAACCCTAAACCCCTAAACCCTAAACCCCTAAACCCCTAAACCCCTAAACCCCTAAACCCTAAACCCTAAGCCCTAAACCCTAAACCCTAAACCCTTATTAAAACAAGCAGACGCTATGAACTGAGGAGCCCTGGCTAAAGCTGTCCACTGCCTCGCTACTGTCGCCATTGAGCGCCCGGCTTCAGAACGAGGTACGGCAAGGAGGTTTAGGGTTTAGGGGTTTAGGGTTTAGGGTTTCGGGTTTAGGGTTTAGGGGTTTAAAGGGTTTAGGGTTTAGGGTTTAGGGTTTCGGGGGCTGAAAGGGTCCAAGTACCATTACAGGAGGTGCGTAGTAGGTATTTGGCCCAAAAAGCATATACTATACTGCTACTTGGACCCTTTGGCAAAGAAGCGCACAGGGGCTTAGATGGGCGTGATGGCGTTTTATAAGGTTTGGGGTGGGCTTACAAGGGATCGGTATTGGAACCTGATTAAGAAACCCTGGGCCTTTATAAGGGTTCCTTATTATGAATCCTACTATTTTGGTGTTATAGGCCCAGGGTTTCTCAATCAGGTTCCTACATTAGTGCTCGCATCCCACAGTTCTTATGATGTTGCACTATAGTATCCCCTCATTTTTTTTTAAGGCCCCTATGTTAGCCCAAGGTTTGGGGTTGGGGTTTGGGTCTTCGGGTGTTTGGAGTTTGGGCTTCCAGCTTAGACTAATAGAGTCTTGGGTGGGTTTCTGGTTTTTGGGCTTAGACCCCGAACCCTCAAAGTTTTGGGCTCCAAGGCTTTTCTGCCTTCTTGTATTCTGAAGCAATCGGCATCGCTTCTCTCAAGCCTGAGACTAGCCGAAAACTCCAAGCCCTCACCTAAACCCCAAGCCCAAACCCTTAGCCCTTAACCCACATCCCGTAAGCCCGAACTCTGTAAAACCCTAAGCACTCATCCCGTGTTGCCTTCAAACCTGAGACCCTTGCAGGCCATCAGTGCCATCACGGAGTCAGCGACAGCGCAGCATGAGGCCGGCTCACCTCGAGCAGTTGGGGCTGTGGCTTATGGTGATTTAGGGTTTAATGGTTCACGGATTAAGGGTTTAGGTTGGGGGGCTAAGGGTTTATATAGGGTTTAGGATTATTTTTTTAATACCTGATTGGTTTTATTGTGAAGTATCTTATGCTATACTATGTTATATTGTACTATATTCTGGGTTAAGGGGTCGGTGTAGAGGGGAAAACATACAGATGATTGTATAGCTACCCGCAAGTATTATTCTTGCAACCCTCAAACCATAAGGCTCTCAGCCCAAAACCCTAAGCGCCAAAATCCTGAACCCTAAATTAAAACCCTTAAAAGAGCCCTAACCCTAAGCCCTCAAAACCTAAACCCAGAGCCTCGAGCTCTCGGCGCAGCAGGTGGGCACGGACGCCTATACCACTTAAAGGAACCCTAAACCCTAAACCCTAAAAACCCTTATAGACCCTTATAAGTACCCTATAAGCCCTACAAAAACTCTTCAGCAGGTGGCCTATACCACTTAAAGGAACCCTAAACCCTAAACCCTAAAAACCCTTATAGACCCCTATAAGTACCCTATAAGCCCTACAAAAACCCTAAACCCTAAACCCGAAACCTTTCAGCAGGTGGGCACGGACGCCTATACCGGGGCCCGACCCTTCGGTAGCCGCTTCCCGGCCCCTCGGTGCATGTTGGCCTTGGGATGTCGGAGGGCTCTCGGTTTGGCTTTAAGGGTTCAGGGTTTAGGGTTTATGGCTCAGCGTCAAATTTTTTTTGGCCAAAACTGGTTCAGGGATTCGGAGTTAGTTCTTATCGCTTTTGAATGCAGCGGCTTGCACGGTTTGCAGTTCTTTAGACCGAGGGAGCCTAGAGCGTAGGGGGTAAGCCATCATGGTGCAAGGTCTTGGAGCCCTTCACTCTTTTTGGTATTTGATTGTTGAGGTTTTACATTTTGCAGGTTGTGAGGGTGTGTGTTGTTTGATGTTGTTTGACAAGGCTGCCAGGTCCAGTGTGCAGCTCAAAACCATGAGGCTTTTCGTTTGGCTTGAAGTGTTCGTGGCTTCAGACATAGGGCTACGATGCGGCTAATATAGGGGCCTTAATAGTTACCTATACTATTTTATGGGGTTCCTTCTTACAATTATAGTATACTGGGCGGGCCCCACAACCCTATTCTAATCATTAAGGCCCTAGAAGTAGAGTAGGTAACCTTTATCCTTTTTGGGGTGGTAGAATCCCTATATAATCCTTGTATTATGAAAAAGGTTAACCTTTAGTTCCCCATGATACCCGACAAGTAGGAGGCCCCTATATTAACTTCATCTGTAATTGTTTGAGAACTCACCAGGCTATGAGCAAACCTAGCTGTCGACTTTTTACCAACGTGCTGAGAAACACATGTGGGGTTTTCCGAAAATAGGGGGGTACTTTATATGGGGGTCCTTATAATATCCTATTATTTAGAGTACTATACTAGGGTCCCTATTTTTGGAAACTCCCATGTCGCCTCTTCTATGACTTCATCGACGGCATCGACCTGGATACTATAGGGGCCTTAATAATTAGAACAGGGTTTTGGGGGGCATTATACTTTAAGTACAATAAGGAACCACCAAAAATAGTGTAGGTAATTAATATCGGTCTCGTGAGGTTCTGGTTTATGGTGGAAAGCAGTTTAACAGAAACGAGGTTAACACCATGCAGACGCCACTGAAGCCCCCAACCCTGACACAACTTTGTAGCACCTTACAAACTGGTATAAACTGTAGAACACCGTAGAAGCCATTGCAAAAAGAAGCCGCGAGACCCTAAAGTAGTAGCATGAATAACCCAGAGGGTCCATATACACTACCTATGGAATTAGGCCCCCAAAAAACCATCCCTATTTTGGTTTTGGGGACCTAATTCCATAATGGTAGTGTATGTGGGACCCTCTGGGTAATCATCAATACTGCTCCTTTGGGCTCCTTTATACTTATACCAGAATATACCCCAAAACCCTAGTCTGATCATGAAGGCCCTATTCCAAATCCTATAAACCCTAAAATCCGAACCCTAAATCCTACGCCCTGAACTCTCAACCCCCAAACCCTAAGCCCTAAGACCCTAGTTAAACCCTAAGCCCCTAAATTCTAAACCCTAAACTTTGAATCGCTAAACCCTGAAGCCCTGACTCCGTATTAGAAACTCTAAACCTTAAGCCCCTAAATTCTAAACCCTCGACTCTACAACCCTAAGATCCTAAACCCCTCCCAAACCCTAAGCCCTAAACCCTTGAACCCCTCAATTCCCAAACCCTAAGCCCAGAACCCTAAAACGAGAGCACCCGAAAGTCTTTGAGGCGAGCTGGTTCATCTCGAAGGTCATCGACGGTGTGCGGCAGATCATTGAGCAAAACGAGCCCAAGGACCCTTGAGGATTTCGGGCTTTTGGGGTTTAGGGTGTAGGGTTTTGGGTTGGGCAGAGGTTTGGGCCTTGGGGTTTAGGCGTTTTCGAATCTATGGGTCTCAGGGTGCCCAGGGACCACAGTTGTTGGGGGTGTTACAGCTTAGGGGTTTAGGGGTTTAGGTTTAGGGTTTAGGGTCTTATTTCTTGTCTTAGGTTTTGTTTTCTGCAATTCATTGGTTGGTTTCAGAAGGCTGCTAAGGATCTTTCTTGCATCAGTAATACCTCTTGACACCCTGTGTAATTAAACACCTTCTAGGACTTTCGGGTGAATTTCGATTCTTTAGCTTTTTGCGGAGCTGGTCCAAGGAGAAAGCCCCAAGAAAAGGCCCCAATGTCCAGGCGCAGAGAGAAGCATATAAGCGTATAGAGAATGTCTTCAATCAGTATGCTAATGTCACGTGGTCTTGTGGGCCTCCAGAAGGAAACAGAAGGCTGCACCGGACCGGGTCATGCTCCGATTCAAAAGGAGCAGCTGGCTGCGCTCGAAGCCCAATACAAGCCACTTGGCCAATACTGTGAGCACCTGAGCAGTAAGAATCTACAACTTCACGCGGTCTGATTGTCTGGAGTCCGGGGCTGGAGATGGCTGGAGTTCGTGGAATGAAGGCTCTTGCAGGGCTTGATGGGGCTTGCCACAAGTTGTGTGATGCTTCAAAAAGTTTCCAACAGGGGCCCAATCTAGCTCTGTGACCTGAAGAGCTTTCGGGTTCTGGATTTGGGATGGCTGTTTGATACAGAAGTCTGAACAGCTAGCAATAGCATGCCCTTCTAATCCCTACAGATTCTGCGATACTATAAGAATAAGCTTTTTCTAGAAGCACGTTTCTTCGAGTTCTAAGTCTGAAGGCCCCCACAAGAAAGAGCTTGCGCTGAAGACGGTGTTATGGTTTGGGAATAGTTCAGGGATTCGGGGTGGGATGTTTTTGGGTTTAGGGTTTAGGGGGTGTTCACGGCTTTAGTTGAGTTTGAGTGTACGGCTATGGGTTTGGGTGTCGGGTTTCGAGGTTCAGTCATGCAGACGCCAAGCAGATCATGGGCTTTTGCGGATTGAAAGGCTCAGCAAGCTGGCAGAGATCGGCATCAACCACCAGATGGACCAGGCAGCCGGACCTTGACGGTGACAGAAATGGTAGCAGGGTTTGGGGTTTAGGCTTTGGGAATACATTTTAGCCAGGACTAGTTCTGAAGCATTGGGCCATACTGCGACATACCGGGATCCCTTTGAGAGAGAGGTGACCCTGGCTTGAAAAGCGGGGGGGGCCCCCGGCACGCCGGGAGACTCCGGGGTTAGGAGGTGTGGGTTAAGTGCCTAATGTCGTTAACCTGTCTGGTTCTTAGTAAGGAATGGGGGAATGGGTTGTGGAGACTACTATCGGGGATTATATAGGGACTACTATAGAGATCCATTCCCCCATTCTCTACTAAGCACCACGGAGTAACATGTTGAGAAGGGGCCAGAGATACAGAAAGACAGTGGGAAGCAGACACAGAGACTCACGGAGAGGGGGGCGGAGAGGTCATATATCGAAGGCTCAAAGTTCAAGCCCCCCAGACCAAGCCCAAGCCCAAAGGGAACGAATTGACCAAACAAGAAAGCTCCTATATCGAGCAGGTCATGCTCGATGACTACATGGCGGATTTCACGGCCACTTGGCTTCGATGAGTTGTAAGCCCCACAGCGCGTCATTCTGATCCAAGAACCCTAAAGAAACCCTGGACAAAACAAAAAACTCGCCAAAAGACTTAAACTGACTGCTGAATGCCCTTAACGAAATTGTTTGCATGGAGTTTCGGTACCATGTGGGCTTGTGTGCTTAAGAGTTCAGATTTGGGGGTTTGGTGATCGTGTTGCGGGACTTTGCGTTTGCAACTTTCAGGTGGGTCGAGTTTGGAATTTGGATTTACGGACGTTTCATCACGGAAGTTTCATCTTTCGCCATGAAATCTTGCGATCAATAGGACCCTCAGGGTTTAGGCCAGAGTTGTAGAGTTACGGTCAGTTCAGGCCTCATGTTGGGGGTTTAGGGTATCGTTCTCGAAGACCTCAGTGGCAAGGTGCCCCTCAAGCAAACGGAACTCCTAGTCCACCAGCCACATCGGAAGCTCGCAGCCCGCATCTAACCACATCCAAAGATCCTACGCTGCAAAGACTCGTCAGTCCTGCACAAAGTGTCCCCGAACAAACTCTACTCAAGGCCCAGAAAAAACCAGCGAAACCTATGGTATGGTCTTGGTTCCCAAAGCCCTGAAATGTTAGGTACTCCTAAGAAGCACAAATTTAATCCAAAAGCCGAGACCCTATGCTGGAAGCCCTGAACTCTGAACCCCAAGCCTCGAGCTGCTCTCCCTAAGGTTTAGGGTTTAGGGTTTAGGGACGACTTACAACTCTAGCCTACAAAAGAAACCCCCCTTGAACCACTTACCAGAAGGCTTGGGCTTTAGGGCTTTCGCGTTTAGGGTTCGGGGTCTAGGGCTGTGCCAACATCAAGAAAGAGGTTGCTAGAGGGTCCAATTATTGCTTCAAAGAAGGTTACGACTGTTTTCGGGTTTCATTAACTTCTGGGGCTTAGCCCAAAGCCGAGGGGGTGCAACCTGGATTTACCGGGGTTAAGAACGTCTAGTACATATCCCAAAGCGAAAGCGGTTCCTCTGGCGTACTTGGAGGTTCGTTCATGTGTAGTTGTAAGTAGGGTTATAAGTCCGCTATTATGGGCTGTAACTATAGCTATCCTACTTATAACCCCACTTATAACTGCCCATGAACCTCCAAGTATTCGCAGTTAGAGTCGAGGATGGGGCACCAATCGCGGCGAATTCACACAACATACATCAGGAAAATCCCCGAAGCTGACCAACAACTAGGCAGGGCTTTGGTCCAAGAGGCTCTTGTTTAGCAAAAATTCGAACACTAAACCCTGAACCCTAGAAGCACCCAGAAAGACCAGAGTGGCGCAATCGACCTGAGGCGATGCATCTGGAGTGGACCCAGAGAATAGGCCTGAGGGGGCAGAAGAACCCTGAAACCTGTTTGGTAGGGTCCCTAACAGGTTCTATTATGAGGTCCTACAAATTAGGGTTTAGGGTTTAGGGGTTTAGGGTTTAGGGTTTAGGAATGTATGCGTTGCATGTTTGCGTGATTTTCAGGCTTCTGCATATTGCGTTAAGCTGGGCCGTGCAGGTTCAACCCTGGCAAAATCGTAAATTCTGCTGCAAACCCTTATTGAAAATTGAAATCTTTTTATATCACAAACCCGGAGACTCCAATATCCCTTGATTAAAGAATATACCTTAAAGATAATTTAAGGTATATTCCCTAATTATGGGTTATTGCAGTCTCTGGGAACAAGCCGTTAACCATATAGATCCCTTTTAGGAACGCTTAAAGGAACCCTTATAGATCCCTTTGAAGGAAGCCTTATAGATCCCTTTGAAGGAACCCTTATAGATCCCTTTGAGGGAACCCTTGTAGATTTCTTTGAAGGAACCCTTATACCCGTATAGATCCCTTTGAAGGAACCCTTATAGATCCCTTTAAAAGGACCCTAGGCTCTGGGAACAAGCCGTACACCCCGAGTCCGGTCAGGACGTGATGTCCAACTGCGGATCTTGAAAAAGACGCTGACCCGGCTGCGGCAGAAGACCCTGACCTCCATTCTGGAGGCCTGGATTTGAGGTGTGGCGGTTTAGTTCGATTAATCTCACATTTCTGATTTAACTTCATCATTCGCTATGACAGTAGTAGGAGCAATGCAGACCCCAACCCAAAGCCCTAAACTCTAAATCACAACACACTAAACCCCACCCACAGGCCGAAGCCCGAAATCCTAACCCCGAAAACCTGCGAAAACCACACATCCTTGATCTTAAACCCTAAGCCCAACATCATCAGTCCTAGAATCATCAATCCCAAACCATGAATCAATCCGACATGTAACATCCCAAATCCGGAACCTCGAATTTCTGATTTCTGAAGTTCTAAAACTCTAAGCCCCCCAAAAGCAAGTGCACCAGCTCTTCTGGCACTCCGAAATCCGATCTCTAAACCGTGAACACTTAACACCACCAACACACGCCCTGAGGGTCCAAGCAGTCCTTATTTATGGTTTTTTCACACTTAAAAAAAGCCTAAAGTCCTATAATAGGGAGTACTTGGACCCTCTGGCCTCTGAAGTCCTAGCACATGTGCATCAGCTCTTCTGATACTCCCAAATCCTATCTCTAAACCGTGAATCCTTAACACCCCCAAGACAGGTGCATCAGCTCTTCTGGAGCTTGGAGCGAGAAGTTGCGTTCTCTGTGAGCCTTCTGAACGCCTCTTTGCTGCCGATTCCGACCGGGGTTTAGGGTTTTGGTTTCGGGTTTAGAGTTTACGGTTTTGAGTTTATGGTTTCGTGTGGTTTAGGTCGTAGGGTTTGGGATCTGGGCGCGAGAGGGCATGCTGTTTTAGTACCGTTCGAGACAGCTTGTTCTAGGGCTTCAAAGAACTATAGATCGACTCCGAACTAGTTCTGGTCCGCAGCATACAAGTTTTTCCACGATACGTCATTGTTATACTTATGTTTGTCTTTGGCTCCTCAGGGCAGGACTATCTGGGAGTGAAGCAGACGCGGTTTAGGAATGAGAACCGTGGCACTGAGTTCGTTGGGGTCGCGATTTAGGGTCCAGTGTTTCGGGCTTTAATTGCTTGTGAGTTGTTGTTCTAGTGGCTAGTGTGTCGGGCTTCAGAGATGGAGGTTCATCGGGTGATGGACTTGACGATGTCTTCCTGGGTTGCCCTGCTTGCCGCGATACCCCACACCGTGAACTGTAAGGTGCCGGTGTAGGGGTAGGGTAGGGGTAGGGCACCAGGTTCAGTTCAGAGGGTCACATAGAGTCATATTGCTAGCCAAAGGCCCCAAAGTAGTTCCTTTTGGGGGTTCATATTTAGAATCTATAAGGTAATCCCAAAAAGGAACTACTTTGGGGCCTTTGGGTAAGCCACTTATTTGATCAAGCTCAGAGCATGAGGTGTTGAGCTCAGTAATAAGTTCTTGTAGTAGCATGAGCTTGGTCGATGGTGGTAGACATCGTTGTCCCGATAGCTCGACGGCAGTTGCGCATTTGTCACTCATCATCTCCATGGCACTGGAAATTACAGAAACTATAGCCAGCAACGTCTTGTCCTATCGCAGTAATCCCGGGTCCTGCGTGATTTGTGTTGTTTTTGTTGTCGAATTCCCCGACATACTTCCCGAGTCTGCTTGTGCGTTGCCCTACTTCTGCCATGAAGTGCGACCATTCGAAAAGAACCGAGCCTTGAAATATGCCAACAGACGCACCCGTATGAATTCGTATGAGAAAACCAATACCAGGATTAGCCTGAACGGTCTGCTAGATTCTGCGCAAGCATTACGAGGCCTTTTCTAGGAATCTCCTAAACAGCACTACTCCTTTGCCTTATCCCTCAAATCCTAAACTGTGCTAAACCCTAACGTTCCCATCCCAAAAGAAGTCTCAGCGAACCCTAAACCCTAAACCCTAAACCCAGGCCGTTCCGGCCGCGGTTCCAGAAGCTGAGAGACTTATTGAGGCCGACGCCGGGGTGTGGGAGTTTCCGAAAATTAGGGGTACCTTTAAAACGATCTAAAGAGTTCCTTTAAGGGCTCCTATAAGGGATCTCTAAGGTTTAGAGTTTAGGGTTTACGGTTTTGGAGTTTAGTGCTTGCGGTTATACGTGTGCAAGGTTTAGGATTTGGTAAAGAACTAGACGAGGAATATTTTCAGGGTAGTATATTGCAGTGAAACGGTGGTACGATCTAGTTGTCCAAGCTTTCGTCTAATATCAATGACATCCGAATCCTAAGCCCTATATAGACCCTAAACCCTAATCCTACAGACCAAGCCCTAACTGGTTCTGAAAAGCATATTGACAAGGCTGCCATGAGCAGCCCAGACCCTAAGCCAGCGACCCGAGGCAGAATAGTCCCTTGTAGCCCTTTTCTGTACTCATAAAACAGAGAACTATCCCCAAACTCCGTTCTCGGTTTTCAGGTCCCTTACATTCAGTACTCACCCCTGAACACGAAAACCACCTAAACCCTAAGCCCGAAAACCCTAAACCCGAAAACCCCTAAACCCTAAACCCGGAAACCCTAACACCCTAAACCCTAGACCCGAAAACCCTAAATCCTAAACCCTAAACCCGAAACCCTAAACCCTAAACCCGAAAACCCTAAACCCTAGGCCCTAAACCCTGAGAATGAAAAGATTGTGTGGGTCGGTGGAACCTTCGCTCTTCTCAGCGTTTGCACGCCACGATCGATCTACACATTCCAATTCCTCGGGCAGGTATACGAGCACGAGATGGTGGTCGCCGCACACGTTCAATCGTTGGCTCGCCGTGGCATTGGATCAATGGCTCGAGGATCAGGACCGGATGGAACAGGAGGATTCATGATCTCCACATCTGTGATCTATTATCTCCTCGCACTCCGGTGCAACATCTGGAGAACGGCATCTCCACTGCGAACCAGCCCCATTGAGTTCTACATGCAAGGATTGGCAGAAGGCAATTTGTCTCCGGTGCTAAAAAAACCCGAAAACCTTAAACCTTAAACCCTAAACCCGAAAACCCGAAAACCCGAACACCCTAAACCCGAAAACCCGAAAACCATAAACCCTAAGCCCGAAACCTTGTAGCCCTTTTCTGTCCTCAGCTTCAAGTTCCCTACATTTAATCCCTACCTCTGGACGCGAAAACCCTGAACCCTAAACCCGAAAACCCCTAAACCCTAAACCCCTAAACCCTAAACCCTAAACCCCTAAACCCTGAACCCAAATTCTGGGCTCTAGGAAGCAGAGCTGAACTCGCTGTACTATGACTTGCTGCTACGGCTGCACTTCGTGCTATGGGGTAGGAGAGGCTTCGGGGCTATGAATCCCTTCCGGGTACTATAAGGGTGCTGTAAGGGTACTATAAGGGGGCTATAAGGGTGCTGTAAGGGTACTACAAAGGGGGCTATAAGGGGTCTATAATTGAGTTTCTGTTTGGCGTTTATGGGGTTTGTTGGGTTTGGGTTCGGGACTTGTGGGTGGTAGTTCTACGGTACGAGGCTTCCGGATTCCCAAGTCTCGGGAACACAGCACTAGCCTGCTGCGTGCTTCTTGCACTTCCAGTTGCCGATCCCCTTTCTGTGTATTCATTGGGGTTGGTGAGCTGTCACTTGATCCTTAGGCTGTTTGGTGACGACACTGTCCGCCGGCTTGGTTTGGGCCCAGAGCTGCTCAGGTTAGTCTGTAGTTGTCGTCGTCGTGGTGCGTCATGAATGAAAACCCGTATTGATAATCGTATACCTGCTACCAATAATCAACCATCACCCACACACATCACAACAATGGTAGCAGCTTGCATTCGCCGAAACCATGCGCCCGCCAATCCTACATCCTAGCCCTTCAAGCTTACGTCTTACATCTCGTCACTACCTTAGAGCCTACAGTTTACGAAGTCTCCAATACCATACTCCGAGACCCTCAACCCTAAGCCGTAAAGCTCATCAAATTGAGCTGAGGCTGTTGTTGGTGCACGAGACGCTGGCGAAAGAGTTGGTGGAGCTCGCGTCCATGCCTCCCGCAGCTTCCGCCATGACTTATGCTCCCAGACGGTCCATATATACTCCTATTATGGAATTAGGTCCCAAAAGATTATGGTTTGCGGGATCTAAACTCCATAATGGTAGTGTATATGGACCCTCTGGGGGTTGTTGTGAAATAACGGGGAATTGTAGACGTTGTCAGGGGCTTTCTAAGGCTTCATGATTGTGATGGGGCTTCAGGTCTTTACGGGTTTCTGTAAGCCTTTGGAAGGTTGTTTTTAGGGTTAGCTTAAACGGTGTTCACTCTTTCACTTCGGGGGTCTAGGGATACTGGGGCTGTAGGTTAGGCCACTAAACGCTAGCAGCTGCGAAATACTTCTTTCCATTTAGCAAGATCATTCAGCTTGCGGCATGAGTCCAGAAATACAGCTTGGCTGGACGTCCGAGTGTGCAGCTACATGAGTTGGCTATGCAGGGGTGCACGCTTCCTACTAGTCATGTGTTTTGGGGCAAGTGCCGGCCTCCGGAAACCCGGCTCCAACACAAGACCCGAACCTGACATAACCAAACTTTGACTTTGACGAAGCTCAAAACTGTTTGCAACCTACAAAACCACGCAGTTCCTTGACTCTGAAGCCCAGACCATAAACACGTCAGAACTACTGACGACGAGGAGAAGTCCCCTCCAACGGCCTGGAACTCTACGGATCCCTAAATGCTAACCCAAGCCCACCTCTTCAAACTTACCCACAAGCCCTAAACCCTACAAAGTCAACGCTAGACCCTCAAGTCCTAAACGCGTTCAAGATACGGGAGTTTCCGAAAATAGGGGACCCTAATATAGTACCCTAATAGTAGGATCCTTATAAGAAGTACCCCCAGATAAGGTACCCCTAGTTTTCGGAAACTCTTAAACCCTAAACCCTATAGATCCCATATAGGAGCCCTTATAGGAACCCTTATAGATCCTTTTAAAGGTACCCCTAATTTTCGGAAACTCCCATACCCTAAGGGTCCAAGTACCTAATAATCATATACTCTCTTAAATATTGAGCTACTTAACTACTATCTTAAACCCAAGTACCTAATTATTGGGTCCTTTGGACCCTTAGGGATACTTCTGCCAAGGAGAGGTCCCAGGAGCTCTACCGTGAGTGGCTGATGCGAAAGCTTGTCGTCGCCGGTTTGACGAAGGCCTTGAAGAATAAACCCTAAACCCTAAACCCTAAACCCCTAAACCCTAAACCCCTAACCATTGAAGAAGCTGGTTTTAGGATTTAGGGCCTTAGAGGGTTGGGGTTTAAGGATTTAAGCTTTAGGGGTTTATCATTTGAGGTTTTTGAGGTTTAAGGGTTTAGGGTGCAAGTGTTTAGAGTGTAGCAGCTTAGGGTTTAGGGACTTGGGAATTAAGACTCTAAGGCTAAGGGGGTTAAACCTGGGTGTTGATTCCGGCTTGCACGTTTAAGAGAGTCTGTATTACAGGTTCCTATAAGGCTTTGAGATTTGGGGTTCGGGCTTTAGGGGTTTACGCTTTGGGGTACAGGGATTTGGGATCTGGGGTTTAGGGGCTTAGGCTATTGGTTGCCTTTTACCCTCGGGGTAGCATCATCGCTAGACAAACCTTCAGTTCCCCAAGAAAATGGAAAGTGATCCTCCATAGACTCACTTGTACATCACCTTCCTGGTCACAGTGTTTGCTTGGCTTAGGATTGTCCGCATCGCTGACTAAACAAGACCGCAGCTACATTGGAGTGTAGAGGTATGATGTACAACTGTCAGCCCTGACGCGAACGCTCAAAAGAACCGGAAGCCAAGGGACCCCTGCCTTATTTCTAAGTCCCCCGAGGCATCCGAGACACCCGGTTCCGCCTCGAACCCCAAAACCCCGGGAATGCTTCGTGCAGTTGAGTTTTCAATCCTGTGAAACCCCGGCACACCAACTCTATAGCCTAAGCCCTGGCACCCGGAAGGTTCAATCCCTGCATCCGAAATCCCCAAAACCCTAAAACATAGAACCGTATCCTGAGCCTCAAACCCAGACAAGTTACCCTCCAACTGACAGGACAAGCTGCTGATCCTTTCTGGCCAGCAAGGAGTAGATCCGAAGATGCTCGGCCGGGCAGGTTTATGCACCCAGGGTCTTAGAGCTCTGGGTTCGTGGGTGTGAGGGTTACGTTTCTTTCGGGGAGCTGGTTCTGGAGTGTTGAATCTAACGGTTTATGATCAGCATAGGGATAATTTTATGGTCGCTGATAAGTAGTCAATGATCCATGTATGTTTCGCAAAAGGTCTTTGCTGGTTTGGGGTGTGATACTTGGTCTGTCGGGTAGGGCAATCTTGGCAAGGTGCTGTAGTGCTTTTAGTAAGCAACGCTGGCCGCGCGCTTTGCCAGATGCTTCAGGGTTTTCGAGTCGGGTGATGGGTCTCGGTTCTCGATTTGGATGTGTGTGTGTGTTGCCTTTGTGGACGGTTTACAATACGGGGGCTTTCAGGATATTCCTGGTCGGAGTGTACGGCGACAATAAACGACCCGTAAACGGCGACTCTGTGCTAGACTGATGTCGACAAAGAATAAAAGGAGACCAGTCCGCCGAAAGCAATGCGAAGTAGTGATAATTCCAGGCCGAAACATAATGTCGCTAACCAGCCGTTGTAAGCTCTAAACCATGAGCCCTGCTGTCACGCCTGTTCCAAACCCTCAGCTGCACACCGAATCCTAAGCCCCAAACCCTAAACCCCAAACCCTCATATCAAAGTGCTGAACTCGACAGCCCATGGGCTCGAATCTCCAAACTCACAGCTCTGCACCCGCACACGATACAACCCTTGCAGGCGCCCTTGATTGAATTCTTAAAGAAATCACAAGTGCTGGTAAAAGCTATCCGTAATCCAACTCTTCGCGGAAGATCTCAATCCATACAGCTCACGCCCCCGAATCCTCAAATCGTCAGACTGAACCAAGCCCCCAAGGTCTCAAACCACTACACCCCTAAACTCTCAATCCTAAACCCTGATCATGAGCCCTAAACCCTAAACCGTACGCCTCTTATAGAACCCTTAATATAGATCCCTTAAAGGAACCGCGAACCCAAAATCCCGAATTGTTCAAGGAAGATCGAGAAGCTGAAGTCAAACACTGAGCCGCGCATCGACTCTCGTCCAGCATCCCACTCGGGGGGCTTAGGGGTTCTTTGCTTCGGGGTTTCAGGGGTTTAGTGTTGAGGGTGTTAGGGTTTAGGGTTTAAGGGGTTTCGGATTTGCAGTTCTGGGTTTAAGAGTTTACAGCCGAGGGGCCGAGGGAGCGCATAATGTTTGAGCCGTATCCTCTCAAATCAATATTGTTAAAATCAGATCTTCGCACAGCCCGGCGACCTGTTCTTACAAGACCTCACCAACCACCGTGAAACCTTAATGACATCTTATACGCCGATGAGTTGAGCCCTTAAATTCGCCCGAAACCCCAAACCAAAGGCCATGGAGCACACATCCTTCTCCCCAGCCCCCCCACACCCCCACACCCCCACACCCCCACACCCCCNGACAGCCTACACCAGAGACCGTTGGCGCTGCGCTGTGGTTCCTTTGGGTGTTCTTCCCTTTCTTTGTTTAGGGCAAGGTTTTACGGTGCCACGGCCATTTGCCCCCGGGCGGGGCTGGGGGCAAATGGCCGTGGAACCGTAAACCCTTGCACCAACCATAGAACTGCCAGAACCGCAAACGGTACGACAGAGCCGTCCATAAGGTTTAGGGTTTAGGGTTATAAACGCTTAAGCGCCGAGGGAATGGTTGTATCTCGGACCTGTAGAGTACAGCTATGAAACCCTCCTAGCCAAACAGATACTTGGATTGCTAGGTGTGTAGGGCTACTGACGCCTTAGACATCTGCTCTATCTTTGGGATAGACTTCTGGCTTGAGTTTCGACTCAGACACGAGAGATGCTCACCCTTCAGCTCAACAACCCTACAGCCGCAGACCCTTAATTAATGCCTTAAGCCCCCATCTTCATGAACCTAAGGCCTGTTTGTCTTCATGGCTCTCCTAGTCCCTTCCGAAAGGAGACCTTGGCGCTGGTGCTGCAGCACGTCGCCTACCCCCTAGAGCTTCCACCAGAGGCGAGCCTTCAGGGCTTTCTAGGGGCCTGAAGAATTGCCAAGGCTTTTTTCGGGTTGAGGTTCCTTTAAAGGGTTCCTTAAAGGGCTCTATAAGGGATCTATAGTAGGGTTCTATACTATAGGAGCCTTAATAATTACCAATAGTATTGTGGGGGTTCCTTACTAAAACTATACTACACCATGCCCCAAAACCCTATTCTAGTCATTAAGGCCCCTACATTGTAAGGTTTGTAGCCTACTTGTAAGGGTGTTGCAGAGGTTCATCAGGGCACATTAGGGATATAGTATAGGGCTTCCTGGGTTTAGAGTTATGAGTTTTTGAGGGTTACTTGAAGGGGAAAGGGGACTTGGTAAGTAGGTTATAAGTATGGAGTTACCCTAATTATAGCCCTACTTATAACCAACCTACTAAGTCCCCTGCCCCTGCAAGTAAGCCCTAAACCCTCAACCCCTAAACCCCTAAACCCCTAAACCCCTAAACCCCCAAACCCCTAAACCCCTAAACCCCTAAACCCCTAAACCCCTAAACCCCTAAACCCCTAAACCCTAAACCCCACTGCTTCGAGGTTTCAGACTCGAAGAGGAAACCGCAGCGACCGGAGCATCTGGCTCTGCCACGGGTGCTGAAGAGGAACAGCCCATGGCTCACGCGGTCTGCTTCGATTTAGGTTGAAGACTCTTTTCAGGTAGGAGAAGTTTCATACTTCTTGCTGCCGGTACCATCACTTACTTTGACTTGTTGCCGATGCTGCGGGTGACGCTGGTATGATTCTGATAGCAGTACTTACAGTCATGACTATGATGCTGATGATGGCTTTAGGGTGTCGGATGGTCGGGTATACAGGTTCCAGCTCCGCTCGGTGGGCTGGTGTAGGGTTCCGGGTTTTGGCCTGTGGCGGCCCCTTTAAGGGCTCCCACTCCACGTATGTGTTCTCATAAAAAATCCCTGTAGGGGCTAGACTGCATTCTGGCATTTTCGGTAGACATGACCATACTAAAGCTTCGAGGCTGCGGAGACTAAGGCTTTAGGGGTTTTGGGCTTCGGNTGTGTTCTCATAAAAAATCCCTGTAGGGGCTAGACTGCATTCTGGCATTTTCGGTAGACATGACCATACTAAAGCTTCGAGGCTGCGGAGACTAAGGCTTTAGGGGTTTTGGGCTTCGGGGCTTCGGGCTCGGTCTCGGACAGCCACGTCCAAACGGCACTGCGCAAGCCAAAGCTGCATGGCCAGCTGCCTCGGGGAGCCAAACCTGAAGCCCCGAGCCCTGAAGTCTCAAGCTACACTTTGTCGGAAACCGAAGCCGAAGCCCGCGAACTGTAAGGGCTCTGGCGCTAAATCCGTGAGCTCCTGAAGCCTATGCTACCCGAGCCCTAAGTTACACCCCGCGACCCCGAAACTCACGGACCGCTTCCAAACTTCATTTCCCCTCCCACGCGCATGGGGTACTAATATTGTGGTTGTAGTCGTATGATACGCTGCAAACCGAGACAAGCAAGAATAGGAAACCCCAGGGCAACTGGATCTTTCTGCACAAGGAGCTCAATTTTGGGTTTCAGAAACCCTTGACTGCACGCCTGACACGGTGAAAGCAGCGCCGTGGGGCGAGCGCCATCCGAGGGAATTTCAAAGACTTAGTGGGCGCTGAAGACCCCTAGAAATTCCCGCTCCTTCTTAAAGACCATACTTTGTTGAAGTTCATGCATTCTTTGCAAGACTAGCCGAGGATTAGGGCCAGGGATTAGAGCTCAGGGTTTAAAAGGTTTAGGTGTAGGCGGGGCAGGTGTAGGCGCTAGCAGGGTCGATCCCTATACCTCTAATCCCCGATCCGTAAAAGCATTTGGTCATGTGCCCGATAACCAGCTCCAGCCCCCATGTTCAATGTATAATATAGTATAATATAATATAATATATTGTAATATCATATAGCATAACATGATATATAATGTTTGATATAGAACAAATACTATATAACATCCTTATAGTATTATAAACATATAATATATAATATAAAGTATGTAGTATATAGTCCATAATATAGAATATATAACATATAGTGTATATCCTGTAGTATGTAGTATAATATCTAATACAATCTAATATAGTTATGTAACCTAACATAAGATAACATACATATACATATACAAATCATCCATAATATGTGACAGAATCTGAAGCACGGTGCTCGTGGACTGCTGAGCAAGAAGTGCCATGGTCGTGAGCCACAGGACTTGGGGATGAAAGTGTGGAGAACTCTTTGGGTAGGAGGTAGGGGATCCATCAAGGGATCTATCAGGGATCTAGAAGGGTTTTGTATTGGGGGTTATAGGATTGGGAGTTAGGATTAGGGGGAATTTTGGGGATATAGACCCTCTCAATAAGGTCCCGTTTAAGAGAGACATAAGTAGGGTTTGGAAGGGCCCCCTTGTTGAAGGGGTCTCCATAATGCTACCTAGGATTTGGGGCAGTTTGACTGAGTTGAGGTTGGAAGCAGATCACAAGTGCAAAGAGCTGATGGGCTCAAGGATTCCACGACTTTCGAGTTGAAGCTTCGGGATCAAAGGTTTCACGATTTGCGACAATGCGACTCTGATGTGATGATCGCTGCTGCTATCAGTAACGCAACTGCTAGTGCCTTTGCGGTCAACTTTGCTGTTGCCTCTATTCCTGCGGACGCTACTAGAGCTTTGCTGCCACTGTATCACCGTTGGAATTGGCCGTGTTGCCGTTGCTGCTACCTGCTACTGCTGCATGTTGCTCAACAGGGTATGGAAAGTAAAGGACTCAGGTCCTTGGAGCCCGAATAGAAGGAGCCCGACTCCGCGTGCGAGGGCGCCACGACGAAGACCTCTTTGCCGGTTTAGGGTTTAGGCCGGTCTGTCGAGGAATTGGGACGACCCTATCGCCACGGGTTCTTTAACGGATCCATGTGGGATCTGCCAGGAGTCCATACAAGTTGAATAGGGTTTAGCCATGTAATACTCGGGCGCTGAAGATTCGAGCAGAATTTCGGGGGTATCTTTTTAGGGACCCTTAGAGGACCCTAAACCCGTGACCACCCCTAAACCCTAGCGTGCATCTTCTTAGAGGAGGTTAGGATGATCGCTTTTGCGTTTCTAGGATTTGGGAGCTGAAGGCATCTCTGCCTTTGGTCGCCCCGGTGCGATTTTCGGGTGTGAAGTTGCCTTTGGTGGCTTTGAGGCACGAACAGCTGCGAACCTTTAAAAGGCTGAACCTACTTGCCGGCTTTAGTAGGCCTTCAAGGGCGCGATACGCTGGGTGCATCGGGTGGAGCCCTGACACCATCTCCAGGGCGTCAACCGCAAATCTCCGTGGAGCATGCTCTTTTTGTATGCTTGTGTTCTGGCACCGCGCTAAACACCGAGAAGCTTCTGACAAGGCCCATACCTGTGGTGCAGGGTTTAGGGCGTCTCTGGATCGGAGCCCAAGAACCATTGCACGAGACCATGCGACACCCAAGCTCCCGAACCCTGTAATGTAGGGGCCTGAATAATTAGAAAAGGATTATACTATAACTATAATAAGGAACCCCCCAAAATAGTATAGGTAATTATTAAGGCCCCTATATTAGCTTCAAACCCCTGACGCAATCCCAAAGTCAAAAGAGGGCCACAAAGTCCCTCGAACCCCGAGCCAACCGTGGCTAGGGCCCGAAACTCTGGGATTTTAGGGTTCCTTTGAAGGGATCTATAAGGGTTCCTTTAAGGGATCTATAATAGGGTTTAGGGGTTATGGATGCTTGAACTTCAAGGTGGTTTCTGCACGAAGGACTTCGAAGGGAACTCTTGACACTTGCTTTTTCCACGCTTTTGCTTCCGTTGTTCAGTGATCCCTAGACCCTAGACCCCTTTCAGTGATCCCTAGACTCTAGACCCCTTGCTTTGGCTACTGTAAGGATTTCGGGCCCCAGGCGAAATCGGAGTGCCAGCTCAGCTTCTTCACCTGAAGGTCGGAGCTTTCGGGATTCGGGTTTACAGCTTGCGGATTTCGGATTCCGGGTTGGAGTTCTGCTTTTCCACCATGGATGGGGTTCTAGATG
Organism: Symbiodinium sp. clade A Y106; assembly: GCA_003297005.1. Lineage (NCBI taxonomy): Eukaryota > Dinophyceae > Suessiales > Symbiodiniaceae > Symbiodinium > Symbiodinium sp. clade A. The sequence goes on from BGNK01000594.1 coordinate 99,317, forward strand.
CACTCGCATAGCAAACCCTATGCCCCAAACTCTCAGCCAGGAAAGAAAACTGAACCGCATCGAAACCCGAGCCGAAACCCGATAGCCCCAAATCCCATACCTGAGCCTGAAACTCCAAACCAAGCAAGACTCTAAACCCCATACTACTCTCTGTAAGCCCGCAAACATCTCAACAACAACTGGGCCGCAAAAGAAGCGGCAAACCCGCAACTTTACCGCAAACCATTGAAACCCTTGGCCTGTAGCCTTAACCATATAACATACTCAAGCCTGCATCCCCACCCTAAGCCCGAGCTGGGCCCCCACAACCCTATACCCTAAACCCGAAGCCATACGAAGCCGTAAATCCATACCTGCAAGCTAAAACTCTAAGCCCTCTGTCTGAAACCCTCAACCCGAAACCATACGAAGCCCTAAACCCTACTACCCCATACCCCAAACCCCCCTAAACCCTAAACCCTAAACCCTACTACCCCATACTCCAAACCCTAAACCCCGTACCTTGAACCCGAACTCCTCTCTGACCTCTGAGCCCCTGGCCAATTCGAATTTCCCGGCATCGCCTTGGCGCCGCCAGAGGATCACCTGCACTTAGAGGATCATGGGACTTAGTAAGTAGGGTTATAAGTAGGGTAACTATAGTTATATCTACTTATAACCTTGATTAAGGTACTTACAGCCCTACTTACTAAGTCCCATGATCCTCTAAGCAAGGCTGTTCAAGCTTCGGGGCTTTAGGAAGTATCTTAACCTACCAAAAGCTTCTTTTTATTCGGGTTTATAATAAGAACCTACAAAAACTAGTGTTTGGTAATTTAAAGTAGGGTGTAGTTTTTTAAGGCTTTAAAGTTATTGTTCTTGACGGCCTTTTGTTGTCTGCATGAAAGTCGCAATGAAAATCGCGAAGGCTTGGTGCTGAAACCCTACGCCCGAGGGCCCTAAAGCCCTAACATAGGGGCCATAATAATTAGAATGAGGTCTTGGGGTGGATGCAAGCGAAAGCCTGTCGACGAAGAGCGAAACGAAGGACGATGTGTGCATCCTCAGAGAATGTGTATATACACGTGTAAAGAAGAAACCTATAACTTGCTGCAAATAGACTGCAGGAGTCGGAGCATTACCTCGTATTTTTGGGACCAGGAGTCCACAAGCTGTACGGGGCAGTCTTTCGGTTCAGGGCATCTGCATGTAAGCTTGCACGGTTCACAAGAGTAACTGATCAGCAGATTGCAAGTGTCACATCTTTCAGTATGTGCCCAAGTTGGTTCAAGTATATGCTTGCGGCAATCATTCTCAAGAATTTGGTTAGCTTTGAACCGTTCGAGAGTAGCCTGAAATCTAGTGATTCTGTTGATGGCCGCATTGAATCTTTTAAACGGTCCTGGGCGAGCAGGCAAGGCACTGCGTACGAATTTCCTTGTGCTGTCAAAGAACTCCACGTGTCGAGTGGCAGTTGAGTAATACATTTAACTTTGATGTCAGCTCGGGTGCGATTGGCTTTTAAGTCATTGACCAAAGCAACCCCAGGCGGTGGTATGCTTTCAGAATACATATGCGGTAAAGCCCAGTTTTTGCTGATCATTCTGGTACTAGCTGCTTGTCAGAGAAGGTCGCACAGAGGTCAGCGGAAGTGATGCGCAGCACATGTGTGTTGACTTGTTCTTCAAGTTTGTGCTCAATGAAGATACGCTGCAATCTCAAAGCAGCATCAACAAGATTCCACTGGGGAGTGTAGAATGAGGTCTTGGGGTAAATTAACACTATGCTTATAAGGGGACTAATTATAAGGCGATACTATGCCTAATTATTCCGACCCCCATAATGAGCCCTAGACTCTCAACCCTAAAACCCTAAAGCCTGAACCCTCAAACCCTCAAGCCCTCGACTCTCGACCCATCTCTTCTCCAAGGAAACCGAATCCTGCCTTAAACCTAAACCGACGAACAACGAAACTCCGAAACTCCGGAACCTAAGCTCCTAAGACTTTCATCCTAAACCCTGCAATCTGTAAGCACCCAACTTCCTAAATCCTATATAAAGCTCCTACACCCGAAACCCTTAAACCCCTTAAACCCCTTAAAGCCTTTAAACCCCTTAAACCCCTTAAACCCCTTAAGCCCCTTAAAACCCCTCAAAACCCCTTAAACCCCTTAAGCCCTAAACCCCAACCCAGAGCCTGTGAGTCCAATCCTCCCGAGACCAGCCTGAGATTGATGGGCAAAACAAAATCAATAATTAGGTTTTCTTTTTAGGGGTTAGGGTTTAGGGTTTTTCAGTGGTTTAGGGTTGCAAGGGTTTAGGGTTTAGGGGTTTTCATGGGGCTTTATATGGGTTCAGGGTTGGAAACAAGGGGGCTTCGATGGTTTTGAGGGTTTCGCGCCCGAGGGCAACGACCTCTAAAACCACATGCGCCCAACTTGTTGTTAGGGTTTGGGGCATGAGGCTTTCAGGTTTAGGACATGTGCGTTGAGGTGGGGTCTCGAAAGCACTCACTCCCAGAGGCGGCCGGCTGTGTATGCAGAGATGTACATGACATTGAACGGTACACATCCCGCTTGTGTGGGCGTGGACCCTCTACGCAAGGCATTCTCGACATGTTCGGTGCTGTGTGGCCCTGTTTTGGGCAGATTCCTGTGCCGTGTACGTTTTAATTCTCTGCGTGTTGCTTGTGCACTGTGCCCAATCCGCACTGCGTGCGCCAGAAGTCAGAGCCTGGTGCATGTTCGTGCGTGCGCGCGTGTGAACATATGCATGGGCTTGTAAACACATACAGCTATGTGCCATGTCTGGGAGTGGCGGCATTCACTGCCGATGTCGCCACGATAAGACTAGTACCAGTATGGAACAGAATCATAGCTACCATTTCGATCTAATTCTAGGATGGCAACTTTTGTCTTGCTACCGTCATCCGAAAACCCGAAACGAGACCCTGAAACCCTAAACCGTAACCCGAACTCCCAAAGCATGACGAAGCTTTCTGGGTTGGTGTATAGGGGCTACTACAGGGGTTGCTATAACTAGGCTTACTATACCGAAGCAAGCACTCCAGGAAGCTGTTTACAACAGGAGAAATCAATCAGGGGAATTAGTAATTAGATTCAGTCTCCTTTTTCCACAGAGAGGGACCACAAGGGGATACTCTTACTAATTTTTCCGACCCCTAAGTTGATAAGTACAGTAAGTGCTGAGTGAACCTGTACTGTGACTCTTCAGGCAGGGTTGGCGGAACATCTGAGGCTGAGAAACGAGGCTAGAACCTCCAAAACGCGACAGCTTGAGGGTTCGAGCTGGAGTTGGGCTTTTGGCTTGGAGGTTTGGGGTCTACAGAGGTGGTCTTGGTGTGGGGCGTGTGGGGGCTGCTCGGTGCCTCAGCGTTCAAAGTTCGGCAAAGGGCTGTCTTCCGGAAAAACCGACTCTACGACTTTCAAAAAGCCACCACTAGCAGCAAGCCACGGCTTCAATCCGCGAAAACAAAAGGGCTTCCAAGACTCATTGCTACGCTCCGCAGCCAGGGCACGTGCCGTCTCCTAACACTGCCACACAGCGCACCTGGACCCAGCAGCCAAATCCATGCTGACATGCACATGCATTGAAATTCGGCTCGGCACTTGCAACTTGATACGCTGTCAGAATGTCCATCCGAACCACTTCAGTGATGCGCGCTGCTACAGGCACTAATCACGGAGCAGTTCTTGAACTGTGGTCCGAACAAAGAACCAATACTCATCTGTGATGACTGGTTCAGTTTCATATCAATGTAACAATGCTTGATCTATAGCAACAACTTGCGACAGCAACAACAAGGAGCTTTGTTAATAATTGGCTTGGTATCTTACCATGGAGCCAAGCCGTCTATGACTCCTTGTGGACTCTGATGTCATGATATGCATGGCACTAGAATGCGAAGCCAAACCCGTAACTCTAAACCCCAACATCTCAAACCCTAAACCCGAACCCTAAACCCCTAAATCCCAAACATCGCTTTGCCCTCACCAAGAGCCAGCGGCCTGGCTTTCGTGGCCCTGAAGCTGCTGCGACAGCTCGTAGTCCACATCCATCGTGGAGACGGAAGTGATCTTCCCAGAGAACGCCTCACCCTCACAGCCCAAACAGTTTAGGCATCCCTGCTTCCACCCCATGCAGCTCTAAGAGAAGGCCATGACCCGTCCAGAAATGCAGCACCTCTTTCGCTGCGAACCTTCACGTGGTACGTGGGACATGCCTCTGCTTGATCGGAACAGCCAGGTTGGACTTGACAGCCAAGGCACATTCAGCCAGCGATGTGCTGCTTCGAAGTGCTTCTTACAAATTACAGCTTTGCGGCGCGTCGAAGCGAAGCAGTTAGCAGCTGAGCAGAGGTAATCATACTCCTTTCCTGGTGATATACCTTCTGTCACGTTTACGACCGGGACACTCGAAGATGCCTCTGGCACTCAGAGTCGTCAACTCTGCATCCTAGATGGAACCTAGACAGCGAAAGCTTGTTCACAGGAGCGACTCACAAAAGACTTCCGTTATCCACAAATGCCCCTCCTTCGCCTGCACTGTGGACACAGCGATGATGACAAGTAGAATGATCATCATCAGGGTGTGGTGATGATTCCGACAATGGGGTGCAGCAACAACAACACTGGCAGCAACACCATCAGCAGGAGTTCCATCATCATGAGCCTTATAAACACTACAAGATGCGGCCAAAATCATGAGCGCAGTGTCACCGTCAAGACGATGATGATGGCAACAAAGAGGAGAATCAGCAACGCATTTTGCAAACGTCTACAAAAAGTTGCAACTGTGAGACTTCAAAAACCCCCATGGCAACCGCCTGTGAGAACCACACCCAGATCCACCGCCCTGTCCTGCACCCACGCCCTTCCACAATCCAGCGATTCATCAACAGCATTCTATGGATGTTCGAAGTCAGGTCAACATGTGGTAGATGAGTTGTTTGGGAGGTTGGGATTATCCCTGTGCTGGATCCTCAGACAAGCAGCCTTGTTTATGCTTACGCCACCTATCCCGCTTGTTTATGGCATGCTCAAACCGTAAACCCCTCCTGTCAAGAGATCCTGTAGATCGTCAGTTCCACACCCCACCCTTGTCATCCACGCTGCCATCCACCCCCCTACCACCCGGCGGACGATAACCCAAAAACAAGCGAGGCAACAAAACACACGCTTCAGATCCTAAACCCTAAACCCGCACCGCGCACCTTTTAAGCCTTTCGTTATCGACGCGCACTGCTGTTTGGGGACCAGCTCGCGGACAAGAGTTCCAGCCTCAAGCTGTACTCAAAGGGGGCCGATGGGCCAATTCTAGCACAACGTGATGTCAGTAGCTGGGAGTTTTAGTAGGGACCTGGGGCCACGTTCAGGGTGAGCCGCTGGCAGGAAACCCTGAACCTCGGATCCTAAACTCCGAAAACCCGGAAGCGTAAAGGCCGAAACCCGAACAACGGGGTGAAACAGCAAGAGCCCCTTGGTCTTAAGAGGCTCAGTGAGACAGCTCCTCAGGATGCTTGGAGATCCTGTTCTCCCCGGGCATCCCCTGGTGCAAATACTGATGTGCTGAGGCTGCTGCTGCTGATGATGATGACGATACTGATGCCGATGCTGATGATACCGATGCGAATGATACTGATGGTGACGATGATCACAGAGGAGGTGGCGATGCCGATCATGATACTGATGGTGACGATGATGACAGCCATGAGATGGTGATCCTGGGCATGATGAGGAACATGGTACGACCACAGCGACGACGGCGACTGTAATTATGCTATTGCAAACTGCTTCTGGTTGGTTCCTAACATTTCGTAACCATATGCCGACGACCGCCGGGTCGTGTAGTAAGCTCGGCCTTTTTGCAGTCCCGAGACCGAGAGCCGCATGCCCAAAAACAAACAACTACGAGCACATGCTATAGGGTCCTTAATAATTACCTATATTATTTTGGGGGTTCCTTATCATCATTATAGTATAATGGGCCCCCAAACCCTATTCTAATTATTAAGGCCCCTGTAATACACTCACATAAGCAAGGCACGCGCACAGACACACAAAGGCACAGTCAACACCAAGCCCTGACCTTGGGGTTCAGGCCCCTCTCAGCCTTAGGGCTGGGGGTTGGGGCTTGTGTTTTGTGGTGGATGGGGTTTTGGTGCGAGTTATTGTTCGTCTGCCTGGGGCTGCTGATGGGACTCAGATATTGTAGTCAAGTTACACATAGGGAACCGTATGGAATAGCAGGGTAAATTATAGTCATTGTAGCTATAGTAGTGGACCCTACGCAATGGTAGGATCAGCTAGCTCTGAAGAGTGTTAGAAAACCGACTCATTCATCTTCATCGCGTGCCTTGGCCTGTCATCGACAGCGGGTCCGGCTGGTGGAGGAAGTCCAAACGAGCCTGAAAAGGCTTGAGATGTTGTGGGGTGGCCTTGGGCTTTCAGGGTTTTCGGCTCTAAGCCCTGCACTTTAAACTCTATGCCGCTTAGATCCCAAATGGTCCTGAATCCTAAATCCTAGCCTTTGGGATTTAGGACGACGATCCTGCAGATGAAGACCGCATCCTAGTAAAACGTTATACAACTTGTAGGCCCTCCAGTATTCTAACAAAAACCCCCATTCTAACAAAAACACTAGTACCTTGCACAAACCAGATAACCTCCGAATGATACCATATAATTTACAAAACCCAGATCCAGCCACGACACAAACCTTCCAATTACAAGAAACCTACAGCAACTTCCAAAACCCTGGAGAGCCTAAACCCTAAACCCTTAAAACCCTAAACCCTTAAAACCCTTAAAACCCTTAAAAACCTTAAAACCCTTAAAACCATTCAGGCCCTTAAAACCCTTAACACCCTTAAAAACCTTAAAACCCTTAAAACCCCTAAAACCCTTAAAACCCCTTAAAACCCCTAAACCCTTAAAACCCTTAAAACCCTTAAAGCCCTTAAAACCCTTAAAAACCTTAAAACCCTTAAAACCCTTAAAACCCCTTAAAACCCCTAAACCCTTAAAACCCTTAAAACCCCTAAAAACCCTTAAAACCCCTAAAACCCCTAAAACCCCTTAAAACCCTACAACCCTGGAGCCCCTTAGCTCTAAGGGGGCTGCGAGGCTGGTCGGTGGCTTCCAGTCGGGCGGCCGGATGTAGGGCCAGCCTCATGGGGGCTTAGGGCTTAGGGTTTAGGGGTTAGGGCTTAGGGCTTAGGGTTTAGGGTTTAGGGTTTAGGGTTTAGGGGTTTAGGGTTTAGGGTTTAGGGGTTTAGGGTTTAGGGTTTAGGGGTTTAGGGGTTTAGGAGTTTAGGGGTTTAGGGTTTAGGGTTGAGGGTTTGGGGTTCCTTTTGCGTTTTCATGTCTCAGGGTTCCGTTAAGGGTTCCTTTGAGGTTCTTTTAGGGGTTCCTGAAAAACTGAAAAAATTCCTTTAAGAATTCCTTCACATGTTGAGGGATTCAGGGTTCAAGTTAGGGTTCCTTTAAGGCTTTCATGCGGGTTTAGGGTTTAGCGCTCCTCGAGTCCAATTCGACTCCCAAGCTGTGCGCATGCCGGGGTCTGCGCTGACTGTGGGAGAGCCCCAAATCACCACGTCTCGAACCTGCCGACGTCGGGCTTGTTTTGCGTTGAGTCGGGGTGCAGCAGTAAGCCACTAACATTACAGCCTTTAAGGGTCGAATATCCTTGCTTGTCTCTGTCAAGACTGGGGCTTTCGTATGGGGCTGAGGATGCCAGAATGCTGACTTGCGGGGCTCGCTCTAGGCCTTCAGCTGTCAAGCTCGCACCCTGGGATTTACGGCTCAACGCTTGTTTCTCCGACTCTGACACTGTGAAGATTATCACAACCATTGTCATTGGTTGTCATTGTAACTGCTATGATCACTCACTTGCCAGACACCCCAGGCCACAAAGCCTGAAACCAGAAAGCTGTGTCAGAAAGCCTTGTGCGGACGAAGGAGGGTCGTAGCCCCGTCCCACCCTCCCACTTACGCTCGCTGCTATCTCGCTTAACCGTCCATGCCTTGTTTTTGGTTCCTCCCTCTCTCTTTCTTTCTCCAGGCTTGAGGGCATGCCCCCGCAGGAGCAGCCCGTCTGTTGGAGGGATGCACGGTTTTACGTGCCACCGGTGTCTGATCCCCTCCACAGGCTGAGCACAAGCACTTACACGTAGTTCCTGCCACAACCACTCAAAAGGCTAGGTACCTCTCTCACTCTCTCTCTCTCTCTCTTCTTCCGCAGGGCAAAGGGGACGAGTTAGGTCCCCCGGCCACCAGGGCCCCCCAGTTTTCTGAAGCTTTGAGGGGATGTGAAAGTCTCTCTCTCTGTCTCTTTCTTTTTGTTCTTTCTCTCTCTCTCTCTCACCCCCTCTCTCTCTCTCTCTCTCTGTCTCTCTCTCTCTCTCGCTCTCTCTCTCTCTCTCTGTCTCTCTCTCTCTCTCTCTCGCTCTCTCTCTAGCTCTCGCTCAGCCTAAACGGGTTCGATGTCCTGCAATGTTTGGAATGGCCCGTGCTCCCTGCATCCACACCGCCAAGAGGGGTCTGGGTAACCAATGATATCAATAATCCCGCATAGTCCCTACATGATTATCATCATAACTGCGAAGCCCTATTGAGACTACCAAGACCCCTTTTAAACCTTTCAGAATCCTTATACAACCAACCTTATCCTAATTATTAAAGCACCTAAATCCCAAAACCCCAAACCCCCCAACCCGAGCTATTCAGACAGTCCTCAAGGCTCCATGGGGCCTTGAAGCGTATGGGCGGCAGCATGGAACAAAGCTGGCGCCTGTGCCGCAATGAATTTAAGCGTACACCGAAAGCCCTAAATCGCAGAGCCATAAACACTGAGCCTTCTGACCAACGAGCCCTTGAAACCCCAAACCCCAAACCATGAAAACTCTGAAATCACTTCAACCCCATCCCCATCAACCCCTAAAGTCTTCAAGTTGGCCCTCCCAAAGCGCAACGAAAGCCCTGAACCCGAAACCTCAAAAAATCTGAACCCCCGGGCGGAGGGAGATGGTTTATAGCCCTAACAAAAGTACTTATACCCCGACGTACCAAGTCCCATGATCCTCCAAGTACTCCCGAAGCCCTACCCTAACCCTAAACCTAAACCCTAAACCCTAAACCCTAGTTAACCCGGAGCCCTAGAGCTTCAAGCTCAACTGCAGAGTTCTAGGTTTGCCAGGGTTGCAGAAGCCATTATGCCCGGTAACAGGCGGCTTGAAGCACTTGATCTCCAAGCCATAAATGGGGAGTTTCCGAAAATTAGGGGCACCGCATTTTGGGGTCCCTATAATAAGGATCCGAAACTCCCAAATCATAAACCCTAACACCCTGAAACTTTCAACCCTCAGCCCTACCCCGCAAACCCTAAAGCCTTAAGCCTCAGCCCTAAAGCCCCATGTCCTGAATTGCTGCATCAATCACATTCGCTTACCAACATCTGATCGCATTTGCAATACACGGCCCAGCCCTCCACCCTTGCCTGCTCCTGTTGGGCTGCTGGACCTCCTGGCTCTGCTGTTGTGCCGGGTCGCCTGCATCGAAGCTCCTAACTTATGTGCCTCTAACATGTATGTATGTATGTATGTATGTCCGTATGTAGGTGTATAAGACACATGTAATTTCAATAATATTCTTCTTACAAGTCACGGCTCAGGCAGGGCTTTCGAGGTCTCCTTGGAGGATAATGGGACTTAGTAAGTAGGGTTACCTTACGTATAACCTTAGTTACTAAGTCCCCTGATCCTCTAAGTAGTGCTAAGGCTTGTAGTGTTTGGGCATGTAGGGCTCAGGGCTTAGGTTTAGGCGGGAGTGTTGCAGGTTGAGATTGTTTGCCGAAGCTAAACTCCACTTCAAGCCGGTACCTAAAATCTCAACCGCTCTAACCCTCAACCACCCGAAGGGATTCCCCAGAGAGACATCTGCAGTTTTAGGCCTAGGGTGGGAAGTGGTGGGAGTGAGAGGCTTAGGGCTCCGGCTGACGAAAAGGGAAGATTAAGACTACTGAGAATGATCGTGATAAAGATAGCAATGATAGCAGTCACAGTAATAATAATAATACTCCTAGCAATATCACAGTAATGCCCCGGGAGTTCTCTAAACCCACAAGTCCCCAAACCAACTCCCCAATGAATTTCGTAAAGACATCAAAAAACTCAAGGACATTGACTGCAGGGCCCTTACAGTATTTGCAGGACCCAAGAGCTTCACAAGCAGGGTCTACGAACGCGAAGCCCTAAACCCAAATAAGTGGGGCACGGTCGCGGATCGAGGGATCTGGTAACCGACACGCGAAGCCCCTCGATCCCAAGCGGTTCAGCTTTCAGGGCTTAGGATGAAAAGTCCTCGGCCTGGGCTTGAAATACTAAGGTTCACTGCTTTGGGCTTTGGCTTCAGGGGTTTAGGATTATATAAGGCCTGCTTGAAGCTTCGTGCCACTCGGAAAAGCAGGTTACAAGCGCAACGATAAAAAAAAGGGGTATCTTAGGCAATGTTCCACTTGTAATCTACACACTATGTTAACCTGGCGCAGTTCATATACAATAAGCTGCGAGACTCTCCTATTTAGGGGGTCAGGGAGAAGGAGGCCTTTGGCTGAATCAGGACACCCCACTAAAGACCCTGATTCAGAGGATCCCTTAAAAGGACCCCCCACGAACCTGATGAAACCTTAAAGAAACCTTCAAAGCACTGCAGAAACCTAAACAGGGACCCCGAATTTCAGGAACCCCTTTGTAGTTGAGCCTGAATTCTCATCGCTGGGCTCCTGTTGGACCTCGGAGCTTTGACCCGCCGTCGGGCGCAGCAGGCAGCAAACCTTGCGTGAGGGATTACAACCAGACTTCGATTGAAGCCATTAAAAAACCCCACTACCAGCTATAGTAGCACTTGTACCTGCTACTACTTGTACTGTTACTTGCAGTACTACCTACGACTGCCACGACAGCTACCACAACCTGCTACTGCTACGTCCATGACCACCACCACCGACTACTGCTGCTGCTGCTACCACCACCACCGCCGCCGCCACCAGCACCACCACCACTTCAACAAGACGAACTTGCCGAGGCTCTTCGCCGCGAACTCTATTGTCCAGCAATGACGGCCAGCAAAACCCAAACCCAAGCCTTCAGACTCGAAGTCAGTCAGGGTTCAGGGTTGAGGGTTTGGGGTTTAGGATTTGAAGTTTGGGGTCGGCCGAACCCCAAACCCTTGAACTCCCAAAGGAAGCAGGCTTGAAGCCTGGAGCCTTCAACACCAAAGAGAAGGTGCTACAGCCCTCATCTCCAAAGCCTACGCGTAGTCCTCGAGCTTTCGGGTTGAGGTGTTGGGGTTGTTTGGGGGTTCGATGTGCTTAGGCCCCTTAGGATTTCGGGTTTAAGGTCCGGGATCTACGCCTTAAGTTTTTGGGTTTGCGTCAGCAACACCCGAAACCCTAAACCCTGAACCCTAAACCTTTGGGAAACCTTTTGGGGTCCCCGCCACCCCAGGCTGGGAATCGCCGCTGTCAGCCTGGCGAGCGGATTCTGGACTTGAGTGCAAGTCTTTCGAAAGAGGGTTCAGGCCCTAAACCCTAAATCCCTTAAACCCTAAATCCCTTAAACCCTAAATCCCTTAAACCCTAAACCCCTTCAACCCTAAATCCCTTAAACCCTAAACCCCTTAAACCCTAAATCCTTTAAACCCTAAATCCCTTAAACCCTAAATCCTTTAAACCCTAATTCCCTTAAACCCTGAATCCTTAAGGCTTGAAACTAGGGTTTATGTTTGGGGCTCCAGGGTTTAGGATGCTAGGGCTTTACGGCTCTGGGAGTTTGGGGGGCTTAGGCTTGCGGAGAGCTTCTGGGGCTCTAGCGGGTTTTGGGATGTGCGGTTTCGGTTTTAGAGGGTCTCAGGACATCAGGCTTTAGTGTTTAGGGTTTAGGGTTTAGGGTGCTTGAAATTTGGGGGGGGGGGTTCAAGTGTGGACGTTGGACTAGTTGGTCTGGGGCTGTTGGTATTCCAACGTTTCTGCCGTCAAGAACTCTTCAGGCCCCTCTCTTATCTTCGGGTTAAACCCTCATAGACCTCGGATGAAACCCCGTGCAAAGCCTCGTAGAATATTGCAAAACCCTATGCAAGGCATCGTCCTTAACTGGGGGCTTCCCTCAGCTCCATGCTTTCTGCCGCTACACACCGAAGCCCTGATCCCGTCTGATGCTACTGCGGCTCTAGGCTCTTAATCACACTCTTGGCCCTGCCTTTCAGGGAGGGGTAGGGGAGGAAGAGCAAACCCTGCCCCACCTAAAAGAACAGGACTTGATGCAACAGTATCTCTGACATAGCTTATACCTTAGTTCATCTCATAGCTTATATTATAGCACTTCTGACACTTTATATTACAGTATAGCTAATGGTTCGTACTACCCTATGCTATAGGGGCCTAAATAATTACCAATACTATTGTGGGAGTTCCTTATCATAATTATAGTATAGTTGGCCCCAAAACCCTATTCTAACAATAAAGGCCCCTATATATTATATCCATGCAGGGTTTGGTAAGGACTGCACGTTGCGAAATCTTGACCCCATACCTGCTTGGCTCCCGCAAGTTCTGCGTCCTAGTAAGACCAGCTGGTGCCGCAGGGCTGAAACCCCTTATTCGCAAGCCCCCAAATTGAAGCTTAACATGGACGTCGAACTGTAGGATCCTTACAAGTATTATAAAGACCCCAACAGATCGAATCGACCCGCACCTTGTCTTGTTACAAAAACCCTCAAACAAATCCTAAACCCCAAACCCTAAACCCTAATCGATTTCACGATTAAAGCAAACAAGTGTTCTTGACTTTTGCTGGTTTTCCCTTCCCGGCCTTGGCAGGGACCGGCGGGCAGCCGCCTGAAATCATCACACAGTGCAGGGTTTAGACCAATACTCAATATTGACTCCGGAGGAGCCCCATATGCAACACCGGACCAGATTTAAAACGCTTCATATAAATCCCACGTCGATGCAACCCCTTGTGAAGGGAGGGGTTTATGGCTTGGGGGGTGTTTCCCTTCGAAACTTTTAGGGTGTTAGGTTTTAGTAAGGTCTTCAGAAACTTTAGAGTTTTGGGGTTCAGGGCTTAGGGCTTTTGAGGTGTCTGCTTCTTTTGAGGACCCTTTTGTCAGAATACCACTGTGGTAGAGCCAACGGTAAAAGCAATTGCGAGGATCCATCGGGGACTCCGAAACAATAGGCCAATTCCAAATCCGTTATATATACTTATATATATAATTATATGTAATTATATAATATATATAACAATATATATATATATATACATATACATATACATAAATATATATATATATATACGAACAACCAAACGCAACCTGTCAGACTGCCAGCCTCCCCCTTTTAACACCCAAAGCCAAGTTAAACCAAACATGGCTTTCAGGTTTAGGGTCTAGGGTTCTGACATCTACGGAACACCCACAAGCTCCATAAGGCTCCCAAGACACTTGAGAGCTTCAATAGAAAAAGCTGCACCAGAGGAGGACGGGATTGAGTTGAAGACACAGCGCAGGGCGGTACTACACGGTAAGACTGCAACTTTTTTCTGAACATGTCATGATGACATGACTGTTTCCCGACTCCTGTCTCCTCTGAGCAGACACGACAAAAGATGCTCTCTTTACATTCGCCCTTCGCCAGGAAGACGCGGACCGCGTCTGGGGCTTGAGCTCTGTTCTGTTGGCAAAGGCGTACGACGTCGCTGTCGTGCAAATGTCGTAGGACGAGCGCTGGCACAACAACACGGCAAGCGCAGGTCTTGAATTCGCCGGCTAGAAGGAAACTCGTAGCCACGCGCTGGCAGAAGCACATGCGGCTTCCTTGCAACACCCAGCATCAGGAGCTTTTGCCCAACCAGCCTTGCAGACGAGCTTGGGTACTGTCAGACTGAGGCCAGATAGATACAGGAGCCCTGTCACGATGAAGCCTGACTGACAGGTAGGCTCACAATGGTCGATATGAAAAGGCGCCAAACATCCCAGAATCATTGAATCAAAGGCAGTCTGAAGGGCGCCAGGTCACACTTCCTGTAGTTCTCTAGGAATTTCAATGCTTCGAGTGTGCTCACGTGGGGCTGAACTTCCACCTACACATTCCTGTGAACAGATTTTTATTCTAGCTGTCTCGGAATCCAAAAGCAAACCCTACAACCAGAACCCTAAACCCCAAGTCCGCAGCACAAAGTCCCAGCACTCGAACCCCCCCCCAAAAAAAAACAAAAAATCCAGCGAAACCCCGAACCTTCGATTTCCTCCTTGGAGGACCAGGGGGCCCAGTAAGCCTGGATATCAATGAGGGAACTAGGAAAATCTGCTTGTAACCCTAATTAAGGTGCTTATCACCCGACTTGCTAAGTCCCATGATCCTCCAAGCGGAGGCAAAGAGGTAAAGCGAGAAAGGACCCCGAGTACCTCAAACCTCCCGCCCTTGCGGAGCGGATTACAGTTGAAGTTTGCTGTGAGCGGCCACTACAAGGGCTACTCTAACGGTTGCTACTAGCCTAGCCTCATTCAGAAATCGTGTCGGTGCCCCTACCCATCTCGTCAACACAGATCCGCAGCATGATTTTGAAAACCTCCATCAACGGCTAACATCATGGGCCCAGTGCCTCTCCCTACCACTCAGTGTTAAATTCAGCTATACACCCTAAACCCCAACCCCCAAACCCTAAACCCTGCATTGCCCCTACAGCCTACACACCCTAAACCCGCCCTACACCCCGAACCCTACATCCTGAACCCTCAACTTTCTTAAACCCAATTGACTTCCGACTCCCAACTGCGGCGAGGCCACCGAGTGGGCGAAGCCTTGGAAGGAAGCGGTGGGCACTAATCTCTCGGGGCTTACAGGGTGGTCGTCGGCTGGAGGGTCGTGAAACTTAGGGTTTAAGTACCTGCCTCCAACATCAACCATCCTCTACGATCTCGCGCTTTCGGATGCGAGCTTAGGGCTACATGTGCAGCTTCCTGTAACCAAACATCATCAGCATTAGCTTCCCCACCTGCCGACGAGCCAGCCACCAGCAGTCGGCGCCGTCAGCATTTGCTCCCCCGCCACCCTCTCACCACAGAGCACTCCGACATGATCATCATCATCATCATGATCACCACCACAATCACCATCACCATCGTCATCAGACCATCCGGCCCCTGCCAAACCTCAGCATTACTCAGCATCAGCTTGCCCAGCCCTGCACGAGACAGCCACCAGTAGCCAGCATCGTCAGCATCAGCTCCTACACCACACCCTCCCCTCCCCCCGAAACCTGGGCCACGAAGAAGCCACGCATCATCAGCATCAGCCAGCCTGGGCCCATAATGGCCGCGCATCATCAGCATCAGACGGACTCTGCGTAAACCTGCGCCCACAGAGGCCACGCATCATCAGCATCAGCATGCCTCCGTAAAAACCTGAGCTGGCATAGGCCGCGCATCATTTCCATCAGTCGGCCTCTGCATGAAACTGCACCCTCAGAGACCATGCATCATCAACAGTGTAAAACTGCGCTCGCAGAGGCCGCACATCAGCAGCATTAGCTGGCCTCTTTGTAAACCTGCACCTGCAGAGACCATGCATCATCAGCATCAGCCTGCCTCTGTGTAAAAGTGCGCCCGCAGAGGCCGCACATCAGCAGCATCAACCGGCCGTAAACCTGCGCCGGCAGGGACCACGCATCATCAGCATCAGCTGGCCTGTGTAAACCTGTGCCCATAACCGCCGCGAATCATCAGCATCAGCCGGCGTCTGTTTAAACCTGGGCCCACAAAGGCAGCGCATCATCAGCATCAGCCGGCCTTTGTGTTTCCACCTGAGAACATAAAGGCCGCGCATCGTCAGCATCAGCATGCGCCGGCAGACACCGCGCATCATCAGCATCAGCAGGCCTCTGTGTGAGCCTGGGCCCATAGAGGGCACGCATCATCAGCATCAGCCGGCCTCTGTGTAAACCTGCGCCTGTAGAGACCATGCATCATCAGCATCAGCCGGCCTCTGTGTAAGCCTGCGCCTGTAGAGACCATGCATCATCAGCATCAGCCTTGTGTAAACCTGCGCGGCAAAGGCCATGCATCATCAGCATTAGGCATCAGCCGGTCTCTGTGTAGACCTGCCCCCTCAGAGACCATGCATCATCAGCATCAGCCGGCCGCTGTGTAAAACTGCGCCCGCAAAGGCCGCGCATCAGCGGCATCAGCCGGCCAGCGCAGCATCAGCATCAGCCTGCCAACGTGTAAACCTAGGCCTTTAACAGCTGCAAATCATCAGCATCAGCCGGCGTCTGGGCCCACAACAGCCGCGCATCATCAGCATCAGCCGGCCTCTTTGTAAGCCTGCGCCCGCAAAGGCCGCGCATCATCAGTATCAGCATGCCTCTGTGTAAACCCGCGGCCGCAAAACCACGCATCATCATAATCAACCGGGCTGTACATAAACCTGTGCCCGCCAAACCCATGCATCATCAGCTTCAACCGGGCTGTACATAAACCTGTGTCGCGCAACACCCGCGCAGCATCAGCATTAGCCGGCCTCTGTGTATACCTGCGCTCGCAGAGGCCACGCATCATCTGTGTAAACGTGGGCCCGCACGAGCCATGCATCATCAGCATCAGCATGCATGCCTCCGTGTGTAGACTGTGCGCACAGAGGCCGCGCATCATCAGCATCAGCCGGCCGGCCTGTTTAAACCTGGGTCCACAAAGCCGCGCATCATCAGCATCAGAATGCCTCTGTGTAAACCCGCGCTCGCAAAGCCACGTATCATCAGCATCAACCGCGCTGTACATAAACCTGCAAAACCCACGCATCATCAGTATCAGCCGGCCTCTTTGTAAACCTGGGCCCGCCGAGGCCGCGCATCATCAACATCAGCTGGCTTCTGTGTATACCTGGGCTCCCCGAATCCTGCGAAATAGCACCCGATAGGAAGTTTCATGACTGTCAGCCGCCCCGCTTTTCCAACCGCAGCGAGCATCAGTCTGTTACCGTTGTACCAGCGCCCCCCAGCAGCCAGCATCAGTGTTGGCTCTTGCACCACCCGCTAACGAAACAGCACCCGCATCGTCAGCATCAGCTTCCCCATCCCTGTAAGAACAACCACCCAGCAGCCAGCATCATCTTCATCAGCCCCTCCATGATTCCCCCTCACGAACGTGAGCTAGCAGTATTACCATCAGCCGCCCCGCTCTTACCAAACCCGGCCACCAGTATCGTCAGCATCAGCTTCCCCTGCACCTAGTAACCGGGGTACCCTCGAACCTTTGCTCCAGAAGCGCTCGAGGTGTAGGTACAGTTGCTGCAGTTGTGAGCATCCTTCTTAGACAATACGAACGTAGTACTGTGAGCCCCCAGGCCCTCAACCCTAAACCCAACCCTAACCTTAACCAGCTTCAGGAGCCTTCAGAAATGCAAATCTGGGCCCAGGAAGTGCCGTTCGAGGCTCTAGGCTTGGACTTCGGGTTACTGTTACGGCACGCACTACCAAGGAGTACTATAAATGCAAAGGTTACTTTCAGGATTATTATAAGTCTCTAAAGGTTGAGAGTTTAGATCTTGTGCAAGGCTTCATGATGAAAGAAGCACATGGGCGATCGTCCAAAGCTCGAGCCCCCCTGGAGGCACCGTAGGCTATCATAGCAATTGCCTTGCAAAGGAGCAAGATGTGTAACAATCCCATGTAAGTCTCGCATCGAGCTGACCATAGTAGACGGCCCTCTGCAATTCATGGTCCAACTCGCGTGCGATAATTTACACTCATCTCTCTCTCTCGCTCTCTGTCTGTCTTCTCTGTATCTATCTATCGATCTATATCTATATATATATATATATATATACACACACATTATTTTATATTGCATTGCATTATAGTCTATTCTGCTGTACTACATGAAAAGATAACATAATCCACCGTTATATCATACTATGTTGTATCAGTGTATTCTATCATGTTAAATTGTGATTTACTACACTTCAATACTATAACATATTCTTTATGTTTACTCTATTCTTTTCTGTTCTATTCTGCTACATGACCTTCAAACATATGAGTTTATTTATCTTATAACATCTTTTTTTATGGATACACACGAAGATGCATACGTCTCTGTTTGTCAATCCATCGTACATACATACCTACCATGCTTACGGTACTTACACGCTTACAAAGATACTTCGATCTCTACGTCTTTAAATACCTTACATACCTACATACGTACGTAATTACATACATACATGCAGACAGGCAGATAAACAGACAGACAGACAGCCAGGCCGGCAGGCAGGCAGGCAAGCAGGCAGACATGCACACACACACACACATATATATACATATGTATATATATAGTTTGACGTATACACTGACACTCTGCGCGAACACATTTAAAAACTGTCTCCACCCTACAACCCCCCAAACCCTAAAGAGTATCCACCAGATAAACCCCCCTAAACCAAACCCTAAACTGTGTTCGCCCAAAAACCAGGACTTCCAGCCAAAGCCAAGGCACGCTGGTCTGCCGGAGCCTATCGGACTTTCGACGAGCTCCTTTTCCGCACCAGCACCCTGGCGGCAGCCCCAGGATTCAAAACATCAGGTCATTGATCTTTTGGGGGGGGGGTTCGAAAAGTTAGGTTTACGTTATTACGATTGTGATTATGATTATGATTATGACCTTTCTGACTGTGAGGTTGGCTATTACTTTTCTTCTTTCGCTGTGGTCTTTCTCACAACGGTACGGCCATTAGGATCTACACGAGGGTCCCTAACGTTCTGAAACTCTCACAAAGCAAGGGCATGTGGCGTAGAATATCAAGAATTAACGTGTGGAATTTGGTGTCAGCCCCCCTTGAATCAAGAGAAGTCAATGCAAAATATCCGAGGGGACCGAAGCTCGAGTCCAATTTCTGGAAAGCTTAGGGTAACGTTTAGGGTTAGGGGTTCTATAGGGTTTAGGGTATAGGATTTAGGGTTTAGGGTTACGGGGGCAACTTAGGGCCCAGGCTTTGGGACTCGGAGCACATCTAGTGGTCCCGCAGCCTGGCGCCCTTGCCGAAAAGGAGATATCTGGTGGCCTGCTCTGTGCTCATCTGACTGCCGTGCCGCTGGATGAAATCGTCCACGAAGGCGGCGTCATGACTGTAGGAACCTCTGGGTCAGCACACTTTGACTGTAAAGCCACATGTAACTTTGTACCATGGTAATTCTGTAGGAACGATAACACATACTACTACATCGTTCATCGTTTGTAAGACAAGTATCTAACCTGTAGCAATCTGCCAATGCATACAAACCTCTCAACACTAAAAAAGGGAAGTTGGTGTTGCCTGCATGCCCCTCCACAACCTGTCGCTCCAGTGCTGAAGCAACTTCTGTCAAACATTGGCAGCAGCGCTTGATGCTTGGCCTTCAAGTTTCAGATTTGGTCTTAGTCAAGGTTTCGGGCCTTGAATGCTGATGGTGATGCCGACTACATCAGCAGCAGATGACCTGCCTTGTGTCACAGGACCGCATGCTGGGCCCCCACACGTGAGAAAGCTTCTTTGGCTAGGTCATCACTGGAACCTGCCGGACATCTCCGAAAAGGATTGATGTAGGGTTACTTTCTGAACATATTCCTATACGGGCTGCTACTACGAGAGGGACTATAAACTGGCCTATCATGACAAGAACCTCCGCCCTACAATGATAACGATACACGAAACATTGGAGAAGGAAAGTACGCGTTTGTCATTGTACCCTGATTTCGCCACCTCCTAACCTTCGTCCTTGCCCTTGCGATGATACTATGCTGTGCTGTGTTCAGCTCTCCTCCTCTACTGGAGTATTGTTTGTCCTGCTGCTGCTACAGCAACTGCAACCAGTACCAGTACCCTACCAGTACGAGTACGGGTAGTAGTACCAGGTGAAGGACACATCTGTCACATGCACTTGCCCTTTCTCAACAGTATCACCTAGACCTGGCAACACGGTTTCACATCCAGTCCCGAAGCCCCAGAACCTGAAGACATGTCGAGCAAAACCCTGCGGTAACCTCAAAGTTGTAGGATCCTTACCAGCCCCCCTCATGCCAAGACTTTCATGATTTACGCTGGGGGATCTTAGATCCCGAGCGTGGGGATCCCAAACCCTCAACCCGACTCTTAGAGCGACCTTCTACCCTCAACCCTTGCAGAGGAAAGTACTTCCGGAATCGACACCTACAAACCTGCAACCCCAAACTCCCCAAACAACCCACGAACAGGGGACCGACACCCACCGGCCCCAAAATCGACCAAGCCCTCTGGTCTGGGGAGCCCACCATCCAAGGCGAGGTGGCAAATGCCCGCCAGAAACCATGCGAGCCCGAAAGCCGCGTCTCCGAAGGCCGCGCCGTCCTCCAGAGGCTGGGCTAAGGGTTCCTTTGAGGATTCCTTTCTTCGTTCTAAACAGGTTCTGACAGTCATGGTCCCCGTCTGAACCTTGAACCCTAAACCCCATGAGCCCCATAAAACAAGAGGACCAGAAATTGGGTGCCCATGTCAGTCTTGGGGCCCGGGAAACTTGGAGACTTCGGAGACAAGGTGATTCGGGTCTTGCCGTCTAGGGCTGATAGGGTTTACTAGTGGGTTTATTTAGGGCATAACCCACTGGAGAATAAACTACAGCAAATCTGCAGAATCCTTGCTAATTACTTCAACAAAGCTGAGCCCAACCCTTAGCATCCTTTCTTTTCAAGAACCGCATCTTAAAACAAGCCCAAAGACCCGGGTTGAAAAAGATCGAAAACCCAAGCATTCCTGAAGCTTCGAGAAGACAACAACTCCCGAAACCTGTAAAACCCTCAGGCACGCAAAACGGAACGTGAGCAAGGGTTTAGGGTTCATGTGGGCGGTTGTCAAAATTAGGGTCCCTTTTGGGGTCCTTAATATAATACGGCACCTATTATTTAGGGTACCCAAATAGGGGCCTAATTTTGACAACTGCCCATGTGTATTTGACACCCTGTCCATCTAGAAGCCGTCGGCCTCAATCCCGAGACCTTGAACCCTAAACCCAAGATCTGAACCCCCCAAACCTAAACCCCCCAACCCAAACCCTAATCCTCCTACGCCTAAACCCTAAACCCTAAACCCTTAACCCTCAACCCTGGTCCTAACTCTCAAGTCCTCCAAGAGATCGCAGAGCCGCTCCACCGTGCTCAGCGCGCTCCGATACTCCTTCGTGCGCAGCTGACCTGGGTGGAGACATGATAATGAAAAAGAAGCAATAACAACAATTGTAAAAATCATAGTAGTAAAAATCATAGTAATAACAATAACAATAATAGTAAGGATGACATAAACATGATGGCCTATAAAAATAACAACACTGATAATATAGAATGGGGCCCCGGTGTGCTTCGGAGTTTGTTGAGGTATTCGGCGGCCCCTACTATTAGACTAGGTTTTTGGGGCATTTATGTATACGTAATATGCATATATATATACACACATTATGGTGGTATAACAATGTGACATGGGAAGGAACTCTGAGGGATAGGAGGGTGAGCTGCAATGACTTCTTGTATTGCTGTTGAGGTCTGTATGATTGCCATATTGCTGCTTAGTCTTGGACTTGGCCTGGCAGTTCCCATCGGTGCAATTATTGCGACGACAAACTTGCTCTCGTTGGTGATAACATACCTCTTCCAGCTGTCAAGGCAACGGGTCGCAATGAAGCGTGCCTTAATCCGGTCACAACTTCGCTCATGCAAGGCCTGAAATTGCGAACTCGAGCAAACCCCAACCCACACTCACTCTGAAACCCGTAAGCCCCAGTCATAGCATTAACCCTCAAAACCTAAACCCTGAAACCCCGAACCCTGGCCCTAAATCCCTAAACCACAATCACCAAACCCGTAACCCGGAAGCATAGTCCGCTGCTGACTTCTGAAGCCTTGATGACAATTTCACTGACGAGCAGGTATTGGTTCATCGGGTCTCGCCGGGCTCGAAATGAGGAGCCCCTGACAAACAAAAACTGTCAGAGCCAAAACGTCTCCGTCGTGGCTTCTCCATGCAATCTAAAAGTGCTTGTCGGACAAGAGCATCACGAGGCGCTTCGTCTGCCGTGAACTTGCAGGGCAAGCCCGGCTGCAATTAGGTGCTGGCGGCAGGCAGTAAGGACAATAGATGAGGATGGATGCAGTAAACAAGGGGACACTTGGCGACGGTCATCATCGCTTTGTCTGTTGGAACCATCCTCATCGCTGACCCCAACCCGACTCTAAACCGTAGTCGCCTTTCTTCCGCATCTGCTGCAAGCTTCCGTACCTCTTCCTCGCACTGACGTGTGTGGATGTTCTTTTATCCCCAGCTCGGTCTGCGTTGGCCCGGGCTGGTTCCCATGCTTCCTCCAGTTGGGGTCTAGCACATCCGAATCCTGCTCGCTCACAGCACTGTCCTCTGAAACCCTCGAAGCCGTGGTCGCCATCACTCCGCCAGCATCACCACGACCAGCTCCGTCTTGAATAAGGCATTGTGTCTGGAGCTTATCCAGGACATCCTGCGGAGTATACGCGCGATCTCGGACATCTGGGACAACAAAGGCTGGAAGGAGACGCGTCCTGGGAATGCGGTCGTAATCCATAGCCTGTGGCATTGCCAGGACACGTCTCCGTCCCGCCTGTGGTATCGCAGCCAGCCGAGTACGCGCCTATACTCCTCAAGTATGCCTTCAAGCGGTATGTGGTTCCACGGTGGTGGCTCCAGGAACCGTGTTGGAGCCACCACCGAGCTGGAGCCGTTTGTGCACCACACATCAATCATAGGAGCAAGTCTCATTCATCTGGAAGCCATTCTCTTCCAGGTCCTTCATGATTTTTAAATCCTCAGAAAAAGCTCCGTCGTCACGCGGACTCCTCGCTTGTGATCATAACGCTGAGATCTCCTGAGCGTGTAGTACAGTACTCCAAAACACTGGAGCCGGAAAGAGGCGGCTCAAATGCAAAGCAACGACTTCTGAAGGTTGCTAGATGTGGCATGAGTCGAGTGTGAGTCGGCATAATATTCGCGAAGACCACCCAATCCTGAATCCCCCAACGCCTTATCCCCTGAACATTAATCCCCCCCAACCCCATACTATACTCGCCGTACACTCCTGACCCTAAATTCTTGGGCCAGCAGCAGAGTGCCATGTTGAACGTGCACTCGCACTCGAAGATGGAGAGGCCTGTCACCGAGCAAGCGGTTCTTCCAGTTTGGGGTCTTTAGGCATCTTGCAAAAAGGAACTAGCCCTGCACCCTGAACACCAAACTCCTGAACTGAAGCCCCCAAACCCGGAAAAAATCAAAAGCTGTAGGGTGTGGGCTTGACTGCCGGTTTTGTAAAACTGTCGGAGTTCTCATAAACAGCCCAATGGATGCAAACTTACTCAGACCACAAAGACCAGATGCAAGGCCAACGGCTCAGGGTTTGGATCTGGGGTTTAGGGTTTCGGGCTTGGGGTGTAGAGGCCCCCCCCTGAAACCCTCGACGCCCTCTCCTCGCCCGCCTTCCCGCGACGCCACCTCCGGTGGAAGACACTCCCCTGGCTTTCGATGTTCCCAGTTGGCCTGGCTCAAACAAAGGGCTTTTCCAGTTTCACAAAGGGTTTGCATGAGGGCTTTGCCATAGATTTCATACCGGCTTCATATCGGACCTCGGTGCGAGCTTCAAAGAGCTGGCCTAAAAGACTGAGCAGGCATGCTTAGCCTAAGACTTCACTCTGCCCCTCGTCACCCAAAAAGCCATTGAACCTAAGGACCTCAACCATAAGCCCAAACTCTCCTGAAGTATCCATTCCAAAGCATAAGTGGCCTTACTTACCGTGAACGCTCGTCTTTTTACTACCCTCGCTACTCCTGCTACTGTATTGCTGCGATGATGATGATGATGATGATGATGATGGTTACAACGACTTGTTTATCAGGAAAATCAGAGGAATATCAGTTCTACCGTTCCGAGCATT
The DNA here is from genome assembly GCA_003297005.1 of Symbiodinium sp. clade A Y106. NCBI lineage: Eukaryota > Dinophyceae > Suessiales > Symbiodiniaceae > Symbiodinium > Symbiodinium sp. clade A. The sequence goes on from BGNK01000594.1 coordinate 123,325, forward strand.
GCATCACCACTATGCTCGCTGCCGTTACTCGCTCCCCACCTTGCATCCACAAGCCCCGAACCGACCCGTAAGACCCTAGCATCCCCAAAAACTCGACTCTACACCCTAAAACAACCTAAACCCTGAAACCAAGAAACAGAATTAGCAAAACTGCCATCGAATCCCCAAGCACGAGGAACACCCCATGATGGCCGTCCACTCGAGGACTTCTCCCAAGATCATCAGGGTTTTCGTCAGAGGCTCCGAAAAAACTCTACAAGCTCCAAAACCCCTTTTCTCGGAACAGCGGCGATTACAAGACGGGAAGCCGTCAGGAATGAAAAAGGCGAAAACATGCTGAGCTCTGAGGCGGGAGCACGAGATCTCCATCCAAAATGCGCAAGCAAGGGAGAGCGCGATTTAGGAAGCTGGGAGAGCCAAGGAACCGCGTGCATGACGCCCGCATGCGCCTCGCGACCTCACTAGCCTACTCCTGTGCAACCCGCACAGGAGAACCCCGTTCGGTTACCACACGAGCAACCCAAAAAGCACACCCTGCACAGCTGTGGGATGCCTCATCTGCTGCGGATGACAAGTATCTCGCCAGCTCCAGGGCGGCAACGAAGTCCTGCGAGGATTCTCCAGGTTTAAAGAAGCCTGCGGACCTGGGGTTTAGGCTGAGGTAGGACATTTATGGGTTCGAGGCTAAAGACGTAGGATTTTAAGGCTTTTGAATCTTGCGGCTTCTGGGTCTTCGGGCTGGGTCCGAGGTTTGAGAGTTTCACGATCCAGTGCATAGAGTTCAGGTGTCTTAAGCTGGCTTTCTTGCAGCATCAAATCGGCGGTACGCCAACCGCCCATTGTCGTTATTGTCATTGACACGGTTTTGGCAAGGTCCGTAAATCGGTCGTAACTGCAATCATTACTAACAACAATAAACAATAATAACAGCAAGAACAATAGCAATAACCGCGCGTAAGAGTTACTAGAAGCAGTAACAGTTGCAACAACAAAAACAACAACCACCACGAGGACGACGACGACAACGACAGCGACAGCGACAACGATGCCGACAGCCGACAGCGACAGCGACAACAGCAACAACAGCAGCAGCAGCAAACACGACAACGACAAGTAACAAGCAACAAGCAACAACCACCAACCAGCAGCCCACAAGCAACAGGCAACAGGCAACACGCAACAGGCAACAGCCAACAGGGCACAGGCAACAGCCAACAACCAACAACCAACAAACAGCAAACAGCAGCAACAGCAACAGCTACACAAACCACAACGACAACGACAAGCACAACACGACAACCACTGCCACCACAACGACAACGACAAAAATAACGACAACAACGACAACAGCAAGCTTGATGAGAAGAAGAAGAAGGCGATGGTAACGACTATTTCAGTGACGAAACGCTCCTGGTTCAATAGCTCCTTTAGGAACGGCCCTTGCTCAGTTCAACTTACCCCCCGGAGTCTTCGGCTCCCTGGCAGTTTCGACTCAGGGCTTAGGATTGCAGGCTCAGAATCCAAAGGTTAAGCTTCCGGCTTAGGTTTAGGGTTTGAGGCTCAAGGTTTCGGGCTAAGGCTCTACGGGATCGGTGGGAGATTGGCGGTATCAGGACTCAGCTCCACAGAATCCAGGGGGGGGGGGGGGGGAAAAGCCTCCGCACCTTGGCCAAGCATCCTTTTGGTAAACTTCATATTATAATGCTTCCTTTTTCGAAAAATCATAGAAGACAAGCCAATACCTCACATTAATGTGTGTATCGCTCGTTNTGCTGTGGGGTTTTGTTTGTTGGGTAGTGGCCATGGGTCGGGGGTTGGGGGTTGGCGTGGTGGGGGGGTGTTGGCGGATTCCGGGGTCCCGCCCCCTCAGGTCAGGGGGGGGGGGGGCGGCAATGCTCACGCACCTACGCCCAGAACTCCTTGGTCGAAACTCCTAAATAAGAGCATCCTTCTTAGTAAAATCCTTGAAGAGAAGCCCCAACTTCACATTAAGTTTGGCTGCTGTTGTTGTCACGTTACGATGACTGCTACTGTTACGCTTACTGTACTGTTACTATTGATAATGTTGTGGCTATTGCTTTCGTGGTTAGTCTCACTAGTAGTATGATTACTTTGACTCTTATTGTTGCAAGTTGTTTGTCTCGTTCGTTTGCTACTTATTTGTAACCTTCTTATTGCTGTCAATGGTACTATGATCATTGTCTTTGCGATTAGCTACTGTTCGAAGCCTCCAGTTTTAAGAGTCTGACGCTCCCATTGGGAAGAGGCGCCAGGCTGGCAAAGCAAACGGGTCCTGGATGGCCGTCGAGGCATCCCCCACGTAAAGCCTCGTTTCGATGGGGTTAGGGTTTAGGTCTACGAGGGTTCCAGATGCAGCAATCAAAACGAGAGCGATTGAAAGAAGAATCACAATCATAACAGCATTACCTATCATTGCCATGATCGCAAAGCTGCTCGTAAACATCCACACAACCCGAAACGCTAAACGCAGGGGGGAGTGGGGAGCCAGAAAGATGGACTTGAACTTCAGACTTCAGTGAGGCCGGCGAGAGCTCGGAAAATGCAATTTGCATCAAACTCTCAAGGGTGCAAGATGCCCCAAACACCACAAACCGCAATAATCCCGGGGGCACCAACAGTGAGAATGCGCAGTATATTCTAGTACGGAGGAACCTTGAAAAGCTGTACTGGCAATCATTTAGGCTTACCAGCTGTGCCTGTCGCTGCCCGTGTTCGGCTTCGGCATCTTCTCTCTGTGCCTGGGGCACCGGGCGAAGACACTCCTCGCAGGACCATCAGCTCATGTGGCAAGAAGATGACCTGAAGAGCGCATACACCAGGCCGTCGAAGCCGCTTACTTTCTGGAGAGTTGCTATCGGAATCTTGCCAGTCTTCTGGTATCTGGAAGCCTCAATATCGGGAATTTTTCTGGCCATACGTCTCGGCAACAGCCTGGCACCTCGGCTCAGGGGCTTTCTGTGCCTTGATGTCTTCTACAGGGTTTAGGGTTTGGGGCCGAGTTGAAGCTTTGCGGGGGTCTTCGTTTTGAACTTCTTTCCTGTGACAAGTGCGGGGAGCCCCTACTCCTTACTTAAAGGATCATGGGACTTAGTAAGTAGGGTTACAAGTACCTTATTTCGGGTTGTAAGTAGATATAACTATAATTACCTAACTTATAACCATACTTACTAAGTCCCCCGAACCTCTAAGTACGATGCTTTTCGTCTCCGGTTGGGGCCCAAACCTTGAAACTCCCCAGCCGATCACTTCGGAGAGCACCACAGAGCAAAGTCGCTGAAGGAAATCCCACCCTAAACCCCTAAACCCCTAAACCCTAGACTCCAACAACAACAACAACAATCAACCAACAAGAACAACAACAGCAGCGACCTCAGCGGAAGTTCCGAGCATTGAGCATAAGCCGCCTGGCCCTTTCAATAATTTGGGGCAAAGGGTTTAGGTTGTGAGCTTTAAGGCCTAGCATTTGGTGAAGTGTAGTCTCCACCTCTAAACCCCAACTCTCGGACCCTCGGGAGTGGGTCCCATGCTGGCAGACCATCCGAAGCCGTAGGAGGCACCTGTCCCGCCTCAGCTGCAGCTCTTGGATCTAGCTGAATCCAGCTGCAACTCAGGGTCTCGGGTTCATGAGCTTGGGGGCTGGGAGTTTAGGGTACGGTAGGCCGTGGCGGTAGGAGTTAAGAGCTCGATGAGGGATGCAGGACCTGAGGGAGGCCGTGGTGCTTTAGAGCCCTATGTTCACGTCCGGGGCTCGATGCCCGAGGCCATGCAATCGGTAGTGTTGAGGGTTTAGCGGCCCAGGGTTTAGGGTAAAAGGACCAGCTGCCAACTTGCTTGAATCCCAGAAACTTCCCTTAGCCCACACCCTAAACCCTAAACACCGCACGACAAAACTCACCTCTCGAACCCTAAACTGCCCAAACTCGAAACACCCCCGGAGACCCCAAGAGCCGAGGCAGGGGCCTAAGAACTGCTTAGGTTTTTGTAATTAGGGGTTTAGGGTTTAAGGCATTAGCCCCCTTTCTCCTGCAGGAGACTTACTCAATCTGAGCGTGCACCGTACTGCTCAGCAAAAGTTTCTACCTTACAGGCGCCTCACGTGTCAGGGTTTGGGGTTTATTCGTTAGGGTCTGAAACGCAGCTAAGGGCCCGTGTATGATGTAGAAGTTCTTGAATCCGATACCCAGAGACTCCAATATCCCTTAATTAAGGAATATTCCATAAATCATATTAGGGATCCTATTAAAATTTACGGTATATTCCTTAATTAAGGGATATTGGAGTCTCTAGGTACGTGCTCTTTTTCGAGACAGGGCTCAAGACCCGAAGCCCACACCCAAAACCTTTATTCCGTGAACCCAAATCGAAATCCCAAACCCTGAATCCCAAACCCTAGACCCTAAAGCCTTAATTCCAAAACCCTAAATCCCAAACTAAATCCTAAATCCCAAACCTTAAATTCCAAGCCCTAAATCCCAAGCCCCAAACCCTAAACCCTAAACCCTAAATCCCAAACCTAAATTCCAAGCCCTAAATCCCAAGCCTAAATCCCAAACCTAAATTCCAAGCCCTAAATCCCAAGTCCCAAACCCTAAACCCTAAACCCTAAATCCCAAACCTAAATTCCAAGCCCTAAATCCCAAGCCCCAAACCCTAAACCCNTCCAAGCCCTAAATCCCAAGTCCCAAACCCTAAACCCTAAACCCTAAATCCCAAACCTAAATTCCAAGCCCTAAATCCCAAGCCCCAAACCCTAAACCCTAAACCCTAAATCCCAAACCCTAAATTCCAAGCCCTAAATCCCAAGCCCCAAACCCTAAACCCTAAACCCTAAATCCCAAACCTAAATTCCAAGCCCTAAATCCCAAGCCCCAAACCCTAAACCCTAAACCCTAAATCCCAAACCTAAACTCCAAGCCCTAAATTCCAAGCCCCAAACCCTAAACCCTAACTCCCAAACCTAAATTCCAAGCCCTAAATGCCAAGCCCCAAACCCTAAACCCTAAACCCTAAATCCCAAACCTAAATTCCAAGCCCTAAATCCCAAGCCCCAAACCCTAAACCCTAAACCCTAAATCCCAAACCCTAAATTCCAAGCCCTCAATCCCAAGCCCCAAACCCTAAACCCTAAACCCTAAATCCCAAACCTAAATTCCAAGCCCTAAATCCCAAGTCCCAAACCCTAAACCCTAAACCCTAAATCCCAAACCTAAATTCCAAGCCCTAAATCCCAAGCCCCAAACCCTAAACCCNTCCAAGCCCTAAATCCCAAGTCCCAAACCCTAAACCCTAAACCCTAAATCCCAAACCTAAATTCCAAGCCCTAAATCCCAAGCCCCAAACCCTAAACCCTAAACCCTAAATCCCAAACCTAAATTCCAAGCCCTAAATCCCAAACCCTAAACCCTAAATCCCAAACCTAAATTCCAAGCCCTAAATCCCAAACCCTAAACCCTAAATCCCAAACCTAAATTCCAAGCCCTAAATCCCAAACCCTAAACCCTAAATCCCAAACCTAAATTCCAAGCCCTAAATCCCAAACCCTAAACCCTAAATCCCAAACCTAAAGTTAAGGGATCAACTGGAGCCTCCGGGCTCTCGGCCTCAAAAGGGTGCAGAGCAGCTGAGCTCCGATCCGAGACCAAGCCGCCACACTGGTGGATCATCATGTTCAGCCCTTGGTGGTATATTTTATATTTTATACATTATATACTATATGTTATATATTATATAGTAAATATAATAAAGTCTATATTATATACTATAGCTTCTATACTATAGTAGAGTCTCAGTAGAGCTTTCGAATACCTCAGGTCATGTCGCCTAAATCCGTCAAACTCATAAACCCGAAAAGCCAGAAACCCTAAGTCCTTTGAAAACCCTGAAACTCTGAACCGACCAAACCCTAAAACACCAAATCCTAAAAACTCTAAACCCTAAAACCCTAAACCCTAATTCAATTCCAGGGCTGACGTGATGCAAAGCTTCAGAGCATACCCCCCTTCCAACTCTCCCTTGTCTTGTAATGCTCCCTGGTCTACGGGTGTGTTGTTTAAGGGTTTAGGGTCTGGGTTTTAGGGTTTCGAATGTTTAGCCTTAAACTCCAAAGCCTCAGGGGCTTAAGGTCTAGAGTTTGATGCCGTGGCCTTGCCTACTTGGATTTGGATACGGGTTTGGAGGTATGAGCCGATCCGGGTGCAAAGGGACCGTTTAGGATCTAGGGTCTGCGTTTCGAGTTTAGGGTGTAGCGGCTGAGGCTCCGCTAGAAGAAGTTTCAAGGCTTGTGGCCTCATCAGGGCCTTTCTACGGGCTGACAGGTGTGCTGTCCAGTCTTGCGGATGTTTGGGGCTGGTAGTCACGAGCTTCGTAAGAGGAGTAACTAAGTATCACCCAAACCGAAAATCTTTGAACCTAGGCTCTAACCTCTAAACCGCGAGCCGTAAGCTGTAGGGATGCCTCAAGACAGGATTGAAGGTCCGGTTTTCAGGTTTGGCGCTCGGGATTAGGCTTACGGTTGTGGCAGAGGTAGTATGGCCGACATACCCAGAATAGCCTTTCGATGTATGCTTCACTGATTCTAGCCTACTTATGTCAACATGGAAGGAAGCCAGGCTGCCGTGGTGTTTTGGGGTTTGGAGCTCAGACACTAGGAAGCTTGAGCGCCGTGGCATCCCCAAGCCCTGAGATCGTACCCCGAGAGGAGACCCCCGCTACTTACGTGTCCAGCATTGGGTTTAGGGTTTAGCTTCATCTTTAGGACTGAGGGGTATTGTGTGAGATGCGCTTTCGACCGCGGTTCGCCGGTATAAACAAAGCACATGCAAGCCGTGTCCAAATTCTAGGCCTGTTACTGACCGATGTGGGTCAGTCACTGACAAGGTGGAACCCTATGTCTATCCGCCAAGTCGTGCTGAACAGTGACCGGGCTATCCAAAAAGCTGCAATTGTGCAAATCCTGTGCTCTGACAGCTTTGCTCGTATCTCCTAAATACACTAAACCTTGAAGCTTCTATCCTTCAGCCCGTAACGTAAGTTCATCCTCACAGGAGCCTGCAGTAGAGGCTCAGCCCCGCACGGACGTGTGCATGGCGCCAGTCACAGCGAAGCATGGACAGGAGAATCCCGACCTTGCAGTGTATGTGTGGTCACTGTAGTAGCAAAACGACACATTGTTGTATGTCTGCATTTGCATTTATGAAAGTACAGACTATCATCTCTGTCGGTCTGACTGTACTGCTTGGCACTACCCTCGATGGAATGCAGTCATATATCAGCAGCAGAGGTGCCAGTTGCTGCATGCAGTCAGGGAGTGCGCAACGGCCGTTTGCCAGGCAATAACTGTCGGATTCCAGTGTTGGGGGCGGAAGGACATTCAGATACCCTAAACCCTAAACCCCAAAAAGCCTCTAAACCACCGAAGCCCAAAGAAGGACTGAGGCCGCTTCCCCGTCCTTGGCCCGCACAGCCGAGGACATGCCCGGGCCTGGTACTATAGGGGCGTTCGTAATTCGATACTGTAATATAGGGGCCTTAATAATTAGAATAGGGTTTGGGGGTATATTATGCTGTCATTCTAATTAATAACGAACCCCCAAAAAAGTATTGGTGATTATTAAGGTTTAGGGGTTTAGGGTTTGCGGCGGGTTACCATAAGGGCTGCTAAACGGCCTTGATAATCAGGTAGGAAAGATGTCCCTCAAGGGTTGCTTAAAAGGGACCCATGCGGGCTACTTTAAGGGTTACTATAAGGGTTCTTTTAAGGTTGCCACGGTATAATGGAGGGGGATTGATAATTTGGCTGGGGCTCTGGGGTATCTTGCAATACAGTTCAATGCAGGGGCCTTGGTAATATGTTAAGGTCTTAGGCCTTGGGGGCATGCTATACTGATATAACTTATAACCATAGCCATATTCGGTACCGGGGGGGATACTATTGAAAATGCTTCAAACCTCTCCAGTAGTGTCGCGTCCCGTTCAGGATTTTGCAATGGTTCCATGTATGCTGTATAAGATCTATATAAGGATTCTGTCAGGATTCTGTAGAGGTTCTATAGTACTGTGGGGGTTGGTAGGGGGTAGGGTCGTTTAGTGTCAGGGCTCAGACCCTCGGTTCAGGAACTTTAGGGTTTTCGGTTCAGGGTTATACGGATTTCGAGTTTGGGGTGTGAGGCTTTAGGGTGTAGGGTTCTTGGAATTGCGCGATTCGATGTTTGGGGCTTCTCTGTTGCGCTGAGCTCCTTGTATAGGGACTTCGAGTGGGTAGCCAGTCAGGCCCCTTTGTTTGAAGAAGCACGGGTCTCGAAGCCAGCGGCACGGATCCGCTATGTTGCCGTAATGTGCAATCTCTTCGGGTGACAGGGTGGCCCTGTGCAGAACAAACTGTTGAATCCTTGTGTGTGCGAATCAGGCGGCATCTCCGTTCTGTGAATTTGGAGCTTCGGGTGCATGGCTTTGGGGTTTCGGACTTTAGGCGTCGGTGCTTTTTGGGCGGGCATAACCCTTGAGATTATGTCCGGTGGGGGAACATACACTGCATGAAGTCAATCACAATCAGAAGCTGCACGAGGAGTCCTTCTCACGCGGACGCTTTCGACGCAAAGTGTCCCTTCGTGCCAGATCTGGGGCAAGCACGTACGCGGACTGCACGTGCAAGCTCCTGCAGACACCGCAAGTCGCTGTGAGGAGATGTGGCAAAGATGTGTAATATTTTTGTAGGAACCTGATTAAGAAACCCTGGCCTTTAACCCCAAAATAGTAGGATTCATATTTAACCCCAAAAATAGTAGGATTCATAATAAGGAACCCTATTAAAGGCCCAAGGTTTCTTAATCAGGTTCCTATATTACCAGAGAGTTCCAGCTCTGGGATTCCCTTGGAGTTTAGACACTTTGTGAACAGCTACTTGGAGGATCATGGGACTTAGTAAGTAAGGTTATAAGTACCTTATTTGGGGTTATAGGTAGATATAACTACAGTTACCTTACCTAAGTCCCATGATCCTCTAAGTAAGCTTCATCGGTGTAGGTGCGGAAGTGATTGCTGGTAGGGCCTTTATAAGCGATGGAACGAGAGCAGCACCCTGCTTCCACCTACCAATCCCAGAACCGTTAAGCTTTCACCAGGGTGCTTAGAGGCTTGAGTATCCAAGGGGTTAGGCCGGCCGCTTGCGGGAGCCTGCTCTTCCATTAATCAAAACACTTGTACTGGTACTGGTATTGCAGTTGTTGCCGTGTCGTTGTTATTGCTATTGCTGCTTGCTGTGTGCTGCTCGCTGCTCGCTGCTTGCTGCTTGCTGATTGCTGCTTGCTTGCGTCTGAAAGGTGTAAGATGACAGTCGCTTGCGATTACAGCCGCGCAAATTGACAGTCTACGGACTCACATTTCCAAGGTATGCACACTGTAGGGTATTGAAGACCCGGGAGACCCGAAAGTCTACACCCTAAACAGCTTTCTGAAGTCCTCACCCAAATCCGAATCCTTGCCTGAAGCCTGAAAGGGCTCGTGGTTGAGGGGGAGGTTAGGGTTAGGAGCAACAAAAACAAGAATGCAACACTCTTCGAACGCACCTGCTCGGCACCGGTGAGGTTCCCGACCAGGAGCTGCGCGAGTGCCTTGCAGAGGGGTCTCTTCGCGGGCTTACGGATCACGGGACTTAGTAAGTAGGTTTATAAGTACCTTAGTTAGGGTTATAAGTAGATATGATTATAGTTACCTTACTTATAACCCTACTGACTAAGTCCCATGATCCTCCAAGTAGAGTTTTAGCTTTTGGAGGTTTAAGGCTTTAGGGCTTCAGGGTTTCCAAGGTTCTGGGATTTGGGCTTCAGGGTGGTTCAGGAAATTCTGAACGGATGAAGTAAGGCTTTAGGAAGGCACTTTGTCTACGGGGTTTCGGGAAGGTTCGTAAGTTCTGCCTTCAGAAGTTTGGGTTTAGGGTTGAAGGTTTGCATCCGGCATGTCTGCCTTTGAACGTGCGCATGTACATGTTGGTCACGCCCTCGAAGCCTCAAACCTGATCCACAAACCCTACCCAGAGAACCAAATACCCCTTAATTAAGGAAGTCCCCTATAATTTTAGGGTATATTCCGTAATTAAGGGGTATTGGGATCTCTGGGCAATCCCTCAAGCCTAAACCCTGAAACCGAAAGCTTGAACCCAATCCCCTAAACCCGAAACCCATAGAGCCTTGAATCCCTTTTCCCTCAGCCCCCTAAGCCCCCAAACCCCTGAACCATAAACCTCTCAAACCCACCCAGCCCTCCGAACCCCAAGCCCTAAACCCCCAGAAACCCGAAAACCAACCCCTGACCCCTTGGCTCTCGGAACCGGGCGCGCTTGAAAGCCAGCCTAGCAGGGCCAGGGGACCCCCAAGGGCCCTTTGCAAGAAGAGTATGCTTCCGAAAATCAGGGACCCTAATATAGTACCCTAAATGGTAGGATCCTTATTATAAGGACCCCAAAATAAGCTGTGGGGCTTTATTGCTTTGAATGTTTGAAAGCCGTGCATGCTTAACCCTACACCCGAGAACCCGAAAGCCTGGAGCGGCGTTAACAATTAGAATAGGGTGTAAGGTGGGGATATTATACTCGAATTAGAAAAAGAACCGCAAGGAATACCACTGGCAATTATCCATATGTTATCTTAAATGTCCGTCTATCTTGCTTCGTGTCAGGGGATTGGACTCTCTGGGAACGTCATTTTTTATCACGACCCTTTCCAGTTCTACTGCTTAGGGTTGAAGCTTAGCGTTGAGAGTCTAGGTAAAGTTGGGGTCTAGGACGTGATTTAAGGATTCGCGCTTAGGAGACCCTACATCCTAAACCCTTTTCACCCAATTCCAAGCAGGTTCTTGTAGAACGACCCTAGCTTCTACTGATGTTCGGGCTGGGGGCTGCTCACCCACAGTTCAAGGATAGTAGCATGTTGGAAAAACTCACACTGAAGGTTCTCGGATGAAGTCGCAAGCCATATCCTGAACCCTACGCCGGACAACAAGAACTCCCACAAAAATGACATCACTGGCGTCTCCAAAACCAGCGCTCTCTTGAACTCTACTGTAACCATGGCAGCGAGTACTCTGCATACCACACCCTCGCGAGACAATAAACCGATAAGCCAACAAAGTGGCAAAAGCCGAAACCAAAACCAAAATGTCGGACAACCCAAACCCATAAACCGTAAACTGGCCGAAACCGAAACCCTAAACCCTGTCGCTTCCAAACCCCAAGACCAACCTGGAGACAGCTGGCTCCGAGAGTTTGGCAGCACTTCCGTACGCGTGGAAGGCCTGAAAAGGGTTGGTTTTCGGGTTTTGATTTTAGGGTTTAAGGTTTCGAGTTTGGGGTTTAGGGTTTAGGGTGTCCCAATTCCGTGTTTCCAAACTTTCAGCACTCACACAACGTAGTAGATGCTTGAGACCTTTACCGTTGCCTGAGGGGTGCAAGGGGCCAGCAGGAAGCACTCACGACAAGTACCACCCGCGACACCCTAGCACCTGACTGAAACCCGCTCACACCCCTAAACCCTAAACTCGAAAAAGGACCACCCCCCTGAAGCCTCTAGAGAAGGCCCCCCACCCCGCTGAAAGCAAAAAGGCATTGTAATCGAACCCTTATGCTTGCAGTAGAGCTCTTGGGTAGAACCCGTAGACACTAATCCTAATAATGGAACCCCCTTGTGCTTGAATCCTCATCAGAACCTTTAGAAGAGAACCCCTATAGTAGATCCATTTATACTAAAGCCCTTTTGAAACAACCCTTACAGTGGCTGGTACAGCAACCCCTAAACCCCTAAACCCTAAACCTTTTGAAAAGAGCTCGAAAGGCCTCTCCAAGGCGACCATACTGCAGGCAGAGATCCGCGTACGCCTTTTGGGGCGGGGCTTTAAGGCGGGTTTTCGGCCTCACGGCTTTAAAGCATAGGGCTTTGGGGCTTTTGGGCTTAAAGGGTTCTTGCACCAGGGTTCTACTGTAAGGGTTGTATAAAAACAGGCTCTATCATAAAAGGTTCTTCTTTCGGGCTTGAGGGCTTTGGCCTTCAGGGCTTAAGGATTTAGCGCTTCGGCTGAGGGCTTAGAGTGTAGGATTTCATGGGGGCCGCCCCATAGAAAAGCCATCCATGAAGCCCTGTAAAACTCTCGGAAGCCCCCCTAAGCCCTCTAAAACGCGTCTCAACCGCCAACATCCTGTATCACCTCTCACAAACCCTTCTCAACCCCATAGCACCAATTATACCCTCTTGAACCTTAACCCTAGAAATTTCGTGGACTCCAGAAATCCATGAACCGCCCGGGGGATGTCTTGGGCCTCGTGGACGTCGGCACGTTCTGGTGCCAAAGCCACGGCGGCCGCCACATCCTTCATATGGCAGAAGCCGTTGGGGGTTGGCGATCAAGGGTGTTGACGCTTCGTGTTTAGGGTTTCAGGCTCTCTTAATGTAGGAACCTGATTAAGAAACCTTGGGCCTTTATTAGGGCTCCTTATATGAATCCTACTATTTTGGGGTTATTGGCCCAGGGTTTCTTAATCAGGTTCCTACATTAGGAGCCTTGAGCTTATTGAGAAGAATTGACCGGGCTGCGAGTTGTATTTCGGGTTTCAAAGTTCTAGGCATATTGAAGATTTTAGGAACGTGCTGGCTCTATTCAAAAGAAAGGTTTAGGCATTTAGCGTATAAACGGGGTACAAGGGCACTTGCTTGGTGTGGGGGCCTGAACGGGTAGAATAAAGTTTCGGAGAATATTCTGCTGTATTCATATTCAGGAATCCTAAAGAACAATGTTGCTAATTATCCGGGCCACTACGTTAAATCACATTCCTTGAACTTTGGGCCTGCGTTCGGTGTTCCAGGAGTTTGGAGTCAGACCGATCGGGACCTTTAGAGGCTTTGGTTGGAGTGTCGCTTCCCTGAAACTTTACGGGTTTTGGGGTTTAGAGCTATACTCTTCCATGGCTGTAGCCTTAGGAGCTTTGGTTTTGGAGTTTCTTGGGCGTCCGGTTCAGGTGTTCGGGAATTCAATTTCAGAGTCTCAGGCAAACCAGGCTTGTACGGGGTATAGGGATTGTAAAGCTGCAGGCTGCAAAGGTTGGGATTTTGAGTTTAGGTGCCCGAATGAGATACTCCTACCGTTCGAAGTGGGCAAGACTGCACCACTCTTCCTGCTTAGGTGCTGCTGTTTTGGCCGATTTTGGGATTCCGGAAGATAAAACTCATCCTTTGAGATCGCAAAAGCGTTCGGGAAGAGCTATGGGCCGTTCGAGGATGCACCTTTAGGGTTCAGAGTTTAAGTTACCTAAGGGGCTTCTGCACCGGTTCTTTACCTCTTGCCTCAATGTGAGGAACTCAACAAGCAACAAACATGAACTACTGCTGAACCGAATGCTTCAAAAAACTGGAAGCCCGTAATTCTCACTACCGAGCTCCATAAGCCCCTGCCGTGCAACCCGCAACCAAAAACAAAAGCACGATCCTATCCAAGTGGCAGAAACAATCAGTTCATCAGCCACCCCATCACTCAAGACAACCCAATCCATCATCATCATCCCGACCCAACATCACCCCAAAAACAATAAATCCTAAACCCTACCCTAACCCCTAAACTGCATACCCTAAACCACAATCCTGGTCATCCTCACCATCACCAAATATACCCAAGCAGCAACCGTGCATAATCAGAAATACTATTCCTTAGGCCTCCCTAAACCACATATAGTATGTTATATCCCAACACCCTGTCTGAATCATTTAAGAGGCTCCTATATTGTACCCTTATGGTGCATTCATTTAGCAAGGCTACAATACTATACCCTTATAGTACAATGACCCTTGCAGAACTCATTGCAGGAACCCATAAGGGATCCTTTAAGGGATCCTTTAAGGTCTCCTTTACGGGATCCTTTACGGGGGGATCTTTATCAAGCCCATGTTCCTCCCTCTTCCGCCTCGAAGGCGGCCTCCACCTCCCCCATTTCCGAGAGGCACCAGCCCCGCATGACGCGCGCGTCCGCGTGGCCCCTGGGCATTTAGGAGTTGGGCCTTAGGGTTGTAATGAGGGTGTAGGGTCCAGGGTTTGGGGTTGAGGGTTCTGGGGCAGGTTAGGGTTGTTGGGGTTTCGGTTTGTCGGATTGAAGCAGGCATCTACATAGATAGGTGGAGTAGAAATCTGCGAGTGAAGGTATTCCGCAAGAGTCATGTTTCGCAGTCTGGAGGACTGTTTGCTGCCCGAAAACTCGGTGACGTAGCTCCCGCGCCGGAGACAGAGGGCTCTGCGTGGCCGTGTCGCGAAACGGCCAACCTTACCACCTTGACAACACCCCAACAGACAATGGAGAAGGCTGGGGTTGACCCAGCCACTCAAAAATCCTTTACTTACCGGAAAAGCCGAACAAAAAAATCCTCAGCCCTGCATTGCAATGCCCTCAAGTTAAAAATCCAAACCCACGAGCCGCTCGGGCAATACAAAGGCGCAACTCTCCCAGCCCCTAAAACCGATGTTCTGGAACCGTTACAGTAACCCTTCTAGTAATCCTGTGCAGGAACCCTTATAGCAACTGCTGTAGCCGCTACAGCAACCCCCATCGTAACACTCATAGCAGAATCCCTTATGGTAAACCCTATAGTGACCGCTATTGCAACCCTCATCAACCGTCATAGTAAACCCTACTAGAACCCGTATAGTATCCTCATAGTAACCCGACTATAGGGTCCTTCACAAGTAGAATAGTATGGCAGCCCTTATTAAAGAGGACCCTAATTTAGAGAACTACCCATATGAACCCCCAGTACTTCAGAGCCTAAACCCTTAATAGAGCCCTTAAAGGATCCCTTAAAGGATCCCTTAAAGGAAGCCCTAAAGGCTCCCCTGAAACCCCCACTACTTCAGAGCCCTGCCCTCGCCCGCTGGCGCCAGGCCTGGAGTTCAGGGCCAAAACGGCGGAGCAGGCCTGGCCCGACTGGAAGAACAATGAATAAGTAACCACCATAATAGTTAGTAGTAATGTTAGTAGTAGTAGTAGTAGTAGTAGTAGGAGTAAGTAGTAGTAGGAGGAGGAGTAGGAGGAGTAGTTGGAGTAGTAGGAGTAAGTAGTAGGAGGAGTAGTAGTAGGAGGAGTAGTAGGAGAAGTAGTAGGAGGAGTAGTAGTAGTAGTAGGAGTAGCACTAGGGCACAAGGTTCGTTCAAAGGTGACATGGGCTTTATGAGGTTAAGCTTCACAGGGTGCGCTGAAAGCTTGCGTAGGGGCTGTTGGCTAGTGTCGTGGGGTACTGGTTTGATGAATCTTGCAAGGTGGCAAAAGGACTTCTGGGGTGGAGGCTTGGAGCCGAAATAATACTTCAAATCATGCCAGGCTCTTCTAGATTCGGGTGTGGGCTTGCAGGGCTTGGGCTTTAGGATATGGTTCTCGGGTTTCTTACAGGTGCAGTGCACATGTTTCAAGAAAGTCCGGAACTAAGTCAAAGACTGCAAGCGTCAATCCAACTCCGGAGACAAGCGTCCAAGCTTCAACTTCGAGAGGCTATGAAACCAATCAACCTGAACCCGAAAGGTGTTTCAGCAAATAAGGATCGTTTGGATGGGGCTTCCGAGAATATAGGGATCTGAATGTACTGGGAAATCCCTACATCTCCGGCCAAAAGCCTCAAGCTCCAGCCGAATGGTCTCGCAGCCTACACCCAACAACCTCACACCCCCAACCCGAGGCCCAACCCGGAACCCTACAACCTCAGAGCGCGAAGACCCCGGCAAGCACTCGGACATCTTCGGAGCCTCTATGGCTTCGGAGTGCCTCTTCAGCAAGACCAGCACCTCTGCCTGGTTGCGCGTGTTAAACGCTCATGAACGGATCAGGGCCAGGGGAGTGAAATTTGTGGTGAGCTTCGGGAACTCAGGCTTGGAGACTTTGGAATCTGGGATGTTGGGGTTGAGGTTTCGGGGCTTGGGCTTCGGGATTTAGAAACGAAAAATCAAAGCCTGCAGCTGATGCTGTAGTCTATAACCTACACAAAACTCCAGGCTTTCGGACGGGGTTCGTCTAGGGGCTGCGGCTGGCGGCTTGAAGATTCTGCCCCACCGAAACCCTAAGACTTTAAGACCCCAGGCCCGGACCCTGAACCGAAGCCCGAAACCTAAACCGTAAAAGAATGTACTACGCTACTCTCCACCCCAAGCCGCTAAGCCCCAAGCCCAAAGCCCTGCAGTCCTGGAGTCCCCAGTCCTAAAACAAAACCAAGTGCTCGGAAAGCCCTCGACAGGCCTCCAGCGCACGCTGGCGCGGGACGCACGGGTCGTGTCCTGCAGCGGAACGAAGGACTGCCGGCAACGGTAAGAACAAGCAGCAAAAGAGCGCCAGCAATAGGATACCCACAGTCATTCTGAGGGTAGTGAGAACGGGAACAGCACTTGCAGAAACCAGAACAAAAGTAGCAATCCAGACTGGACGCTGTCACACCCGTATTCTGGAGTTGAGTCACCCGTAACAACGAACGCTGGTGACACTAACAGCAGCCGCGGTGGCGGCGGTGGTGGTGCTGGTGCTGGCGCTGGTGCTGGTGGCGGTGGTGGCGGTGGTGGCGGTGGTGGCGGTGGTGGCGGTGGTGGCGGTGGTGGCGGTNTGGTTGTTGTTGATGTTGAAATTTTTGTTGTAGCAGCAGGAGGAGGAGAAGAAGAAGAATGCTACCAAATTACTACTACTACTACTACTACTACTACTACTACTGCTACTGCTACTGCTACTGCTACTGCTACTGCTGCTGCTGCTGCTGCTGCTACTACTACTACTACTACCACTACTACTACTACTACTACTACTACTACTACTACTACTACTACCACCACTGCCACTACCACTACCACTGCCCCACTGCCCCACTGCCACTGCCACTGCCACTACTACTGCTACCACTGCTCCTGCTGCTGCTACTACGACTATGACTACGACTGCCACTGCGACTGCGACTGCGACTACGACTACGACCACGACTACCTCCGCTACCCACCAATACTACAGGCTAGTCTTGACTGTATGTACTGTCTGCCTACCATCTAATCTACTCGTCTCCCAACCTGCCAAACTCTCAGCCGACGTAGGCCCAAGGCTTAGACCCTCAAGACCTTCAGCTTAAGCCCCACCCCGACAGGCTGGGATGTAAGACAAAAGCAAGAAGCCCCCAAACTACCTATACTTGGGGGCCTTAATAAGTAGAACAGGGTTTTGGGGTATATGATACTATAGTGATAATAGGGAACCCCCATAATAGTATAGGTAATTATTAAGGCCCCTATATTGCCCCAAGCTCGAAACTAAACACCAAACACTGCTATAGGGGCCTTAAGTAAGGAACCCCCCAAATAGTACAGGCAATTACTAAGGCCCCTAAATTACACCCAAACCCTAGCCCAAGGCCTTCGAAGTTGGAGCGACGCCCGGTACAGTGCCGGCCGCTTTCGCAAAGTGCCTGGCACGGTCAGGAAGAGGTTTCAGGCTTTAGGGCTCTAGGGCTCTAGGGCCTTAGGGCTTTAGGCTTGGTCCGGGCGGCTGCCTAAGACTTCTAACTGCTATGTTCCCGGCAACCATACCGATAGAAGTTGGAAGCCCTGCCTAAAAGAGCAGCGCAGCAACGGTAGCAGCAGCAGCAGGTGTGTAAAGTCTTGATGCAAAAACATGCATCCAGATCTGAAGCCTCATGGAGCACTATTCTTTCGCTAAGAATCCGCTCAAAACCCCACAGTCCCAGAACACCGCTCTTTTCTACACGGTGTTGTAGCCTCCATGCATCTTAGCATTCTTCCGCAGAAACCCATCGTCGCTAGCGCATCCCTGAAGTTCCGGGGTGCCACTGGCACTTGCGAGGATGTGGTGCTACACTTCATGAAGCTAGGGCTGCTAAACGAAGAGCGAAGCGTCAAGGACGCCGAACTGAGAAGGCTGTGCAAGTTCCGATGTCCGTTGAAACGGAGGTGGCGTACCAATCTGAACGACGTTGGTGGAGTCTGCCCTCAACATGGAAAGCGGTCAGTGCTTACTTAGAACCCCTCTAGTACCACTGATAGTATCCCTTATAGTATCCCTTATAGTATCGCGTATAGTATCCCCTATAGTACACTTTTTAGTACTCCGACAGCTCAAGGGCCCTCCGTGCACCTCCCAGGCATCCTCGGGCTGACCGAGGCTGCAAAGACAAGCGGCCCGGAGGTGGCCTGCGCCCAAAGGCGCCGGCACACCCACGATCATGGCCTGCGGTTTAGGGTCTAGGGGTTTAAGGGTTTAGGGTTTAGGGTTTAGGGGTTTTGGTGTTTAGGGGTTAGGGGTTTAGGGGTTTAGGGGTTTAGGGGTTACTTAGAGGATCATGGCCTGCTTGGAGGATCATGGGACTTAGTAAGTAGGATGAAAAGTAGGGTTGGCAACTTAGTAAGTAGGGCTGCAATAAGTAGGGTAACTATAGTTATGTCTACCTATAACCCTAATTAAGGTACTTATTGCCCTACTTACTAAGTCCCACGATCATGGCCTGGGGTAGCTTCAAATGCATGCGTAAGTTTATGTATGTATGCATGTATGTACACCGAAAGCCTTCTCCAGATAAAATGCTTTTGTCGGAGGAGGAAGAAACAGAGAGAAAGGGGTGCCTTGTATCACGCTGGTTTGGGGGTGCTGGGATTTGGGCGTTTTTGTGGAGCTTTGGGCCCAAAGTTTCGGGCAGGGTTCGGGATCTAGAACTTGAGCTTTCGGAGGTGGGGATTCAAATTTAGGTGTTGCGACGTCGGACTCGGGCTCTGCTTCGTTGCTGCGGGGTTATGTGGGGGAGGTGGGGACACGGGGCACAGATGTTCGACTTCCGTTTACGATTTCGGTCTTGGGAAACTTGGGCTTTTCATGTTTGTGCATCCAGACATATTCCGACCCCTATGGAAGAAGACAATCACCTGGTACCCCAGAAGCCTAGCCATAGAAAATGGACTAAGCCCGTGCCTGCTGCTCGACCGCCTCGAGATCCTCAAGTAAAGGCTCTTAGAGGCTTCACTGCGGTGACAGAGCAAACCAATCGTGGACTCTACGCTGCCCCTACCCTAAACTAGAAACCCCAAACCCTAAACCCTATGTCCGTCAACCTGCACCCTAAGCTGAACTAAACTTGCAAACCCCGTACTCTAACGTCCAACACTCTCCGCCGTTTTTTGCCTATGTTGAGGGGTATGTCTTTTACTAAGCCATGCCTTAAACAATCTTGTCAGGAACCCATTGTAGTTTTGAAGCACACTCCTTGAATACAGCCTTGTAGGCTAAACCATATTACCAGGGTTCCTCTGCACAACTTGGCATCTATATATATATATATATAGATAGATAGATATAGATATATGCATATATATATATACCCATGAATGGGTGTATTTATATATATATATATATATATATACGCAGATACCAGATACTTTATCAACTCAACAAATTCTGGCTTTCCACATGCAGGTTTACGGCCGGGAGGCTGCAGGGCCTTAGATTGAGAATTAATTCGGCTTTCGGACAGGGTCCGGGTTTAGGCTTAGTATTTTGTCAGGGTTTGGGGTCAGGGTCCTGGACGGCATCATTCAGCAGCTGCGCCACGCGCGCCGTCTCTTGGGCAGTGCCCTGGCAGCTGTCTTCTGCTCAGATTGTGTTCTGGGCATTTCCGCAGGTCTAAGGGTGTCAGATCTTAGAAACTCCTCAGGCCTAAACAGTGAATCGTCGTGCAGGCTAGGCTACAAGAGGTTGGGGGCTTCTTCATCCTGAGCTGTCCAGTTCCACTGGAGATCTGGAAAACTAAACCCTACGCCATCGAAACCCTGATCCCGAAAATGCTGAACAGTAAACCCCCTGCATATGTGTGCCTGCATATTATGGACTTCTACATGGATGGGCAGATACACGTACACGGAGAGGGTAGAGGGCAAAGGACTAGAAGAAAAAGTCCCATGTCCGGCCTCAACTGATAAGCTTACAGTTTAGGCCAGTGTCGTAGATCGAGCCCTTAACAAGGCTACTATATCCACAAGTCCGTTCGATCTTGGAGCTCTACATGCCTGTAGTACAGGGCCTTACTGGTTAGAGTCGGGCTCGGGGGTTTACTGTAATTAATACAATTACGAGAAGGAGCTCCCGTGTAACAATGCAGGCGCATGTATCTGTCTACATACCAAAAGAAAGAGAGAGAGAGAGAGAGAGAGCGAGAGGGAGAGGGAGAGGGAGAGGGAGAGGGAGAGGGAGAG
>BGNK01000594.1:143910-159582 GCA_003297005.1 Symbiodinium sp. clade A Y106
GCGTGCGTGCGTGCGTGCGTGCGTGCGTGCGTGCGTGCGTGCGTGCGTGCGTGCGCGCGTGCGCGCGCGCGTGCGCGCGTGTGTGTATATATATATATATTTATTTATTTATTGATTCATGTATTCATGTATTCGTTTGTTTATATATATACACACACAAACACGCCCTTGGTGCGTGTAAGTGTGGGCACCTCCATCCCTCGAGCCCATGCCGCACAGGCCAGGGCAATGGCGCGATGCAGCCGTGCCTTTGTAAGTCTACGGCCTTACCTAACAGCTCGAGGAGCATAGTCGGTCAGCTACAAGATTGAATTTGCAGCCGGGGGCTCGGAACTGAATCTTACAAGTTAAGCATTCTGCGTTGCTGTCCTAGCGTGTCGCTCCTTGCGATGTTCGCTTACTTTCTATTGTTGCGGATGCTCGTGATTGTTCTGATTATGGGGATCACGAACACTGCGAATATAGTCGCTACCGTCACAACAAAGACTCTACAGATTAGACTAGACTGGTTAAATGGTTAGTCGTGATATGGCAGTTGGTCGATTATGACGAATATGGTGGTTACTGCACAGACGCGATTCGCCTGAATATTCCTGCCCGTGGTGCGACCCCCTTCTTCGATTGCCATATGCACTTAGTAGAACTCCTACTTTGGCTGCTCTGACCCCTACTACTATCATCCTTGTACTGCTGCTACTACCACTACTACTACTACTAATACTACTACTACTACTACTCCTACTCCTACTCCTACTCCTACTCCTACTCCTACTCCTACTACTACTACTACTACTCCTACTACTGCTACTACTACTGTGCTGCTGCTGCTGCTACTACTACTACTCCTACTACTACTTGCCACTACTACTTGCCACTACTACTACTACTACTACTACTACTACTACTTCTACTACTACTACCACCACCACGACGACTACTGCTACTGCTACTGCTACTGCTACTGCTACTGCTACTGCTACTGCTACTGCTACTGCTACTGCTACTACTACTATTACTACTACTACTACTACTACTACTTCTGCTCCTACTGCTACTGCTACTGCTCCTACTGCTACTACTGCTACTACTGCTACTACTGCTACTACTGCTACTACTGCTACTCCTCCTCCTGGTAGTACCACAACTAGCGACACTACTGCCACGACGACGACAACGACGACGACTACTACTATAATACAACTGCGACGACGACTACGTAATGGCTCCTTGAGCATTTGTTGCAACCATCGGTTCTTGTGATGATGTATCTTAGCGGTTGCTCTTGTTAGTCTTGTAATTAGTCTAGTACCACGTTTGGACTGCTGCTACTCTGGAACGACTTTGGAATTCCAGCTGTCGGACCGGAGAGAGTTGTGGAGTTTGGGTTCAAGGATTTGTATGGGAGGCTTATGATGAACCATCCACTTCTCCCCACAAGAAACCCACCTGTGTGCTGATCGGCTGGAGGCGGATGGCTTTGGTAAAGCAGCCAATAGCAGCCTGCTGGAACATCTGCTGGGTGTAATCAGACCCTGGTCCTTTCGCGTGTAAGTTTAGGGCTTTGGGTTCAGGTCATTTAGGATTCTATACTACTATTTTTGTTGTTGTTACCATAATTATGCCATTCTGCGGAACCAACATCCCACAGCCATCTTCGACACTTGAGACTTCAGTAGTCAACCTGAGCTAGTAAAGAGAGCGCGCCGCTTGCGCACACAACCTGTGGACTCACGTAACTGAGCCCTTTTACTTAAAGGGTCATGGGACTAAGTCGGGTTATGAGTGCCCTAGTTGGGGTATAAGTAGGTATAACTATAGTTACCTTACTTATGACTTTGTGACTCTACTTACTAAGTCTCTTGATCCTCTAAGCAGCCCGGAGAGACCTCGAACTTCAGATCCTGGAAGCGCAGGACGCCTGCAGCCACCTCGGTCGGATGACGAGTTTTCATAGTTCTCCTTTCGATTCTTCAGGGACGCTGCCACTTCACCAATTTCGTAAACACCCCGCCTGAGAATGGACTACTGTCCGGAAAATCCTCCTGTAAAACATCCCCGCGGTTTAACGCACTCTGGATTGGGGGAGGAGCAGGAGCAAGAGTTGTTGATGAAGGGTTGCTCGGCCTGTCTCGAGAGGAATATACCAGCCGACGCACAAAAGCACAATGATCTGTAGCCGGAACATGTGCGAACATGGTATTATCTTCGTCGTCATCATGCTCTCATCATGGTCATCACTACCACTTGCATCTTGATCATCTCATCCCAAGAGCAGGAGCAAGAGCAGGAGCAAGAACAAGGCCCCCGAAATGTGACTCACAGTGGAGATAAAAACCACCCCTGACACGCTCGAGCTGTTGTGGGAGGCCTTGCAACAGATACGGCTAGGCCTCTAAATCTCGAAACCAAGCCCCAAACCGTCAACCCGATACGCAAAAACAACATCTTATGCCTCCGAGCTGCATGCATCGTGAAGAGCGTGCCCTCATCTCCGGGATCCTCGACGCTTCAACTCGCAGGGCTTTTCGAGCCCTGAGGTTCGCATAGAATATTGGGGCCGTAATCGTTTCAACAGGGTTTTGGGGTATACTAAGTGGTAAGTGTATGATTTATTAGAAGAAGATACTGTTGCTCGACTGGAACTGGTTTACAAGTAGAACAAGGCTGGAACTGGAAAGGCTTCTTCGCCGAGGCCAGGACGATCAGCAGGGCCTGTCGGCAGTCTGCCACGGCCTCCGGCTCGCAGCGACTCCCCAAACCCTGGGACCTCTCAAACCCAGCTTCCTTGACTGGCTCGCCTCCCTTTTGCGGGCCACTTCGAGGAGTAGGATTGCTTCACGATGACCCTGCTGCGTTCGTACTGCGACGATACGTGGTTGCATGGTGATCTCTTGCTGTTGCTGCTTTGCTGCTCTGTTGTAGCTTTGCACAAGCCTCCAATTCCCGCCTCAACCGCCCGTCGGTTCCCAACCCGACATTCCTGAGAACAAGAAGGCTCAGCACTGAGCACACAAGAAGGAGGGGGCTATCCGTGACTAGAGCCGTATGCTAGGATCTTCAGAGCGCCATAACCCAGAGAGTGTCTCGAAAGCCTGGGTTCTTGTTAAAGGATTTAATTCAAATTGCCATAACAAAGAAACCATACCATTAACTATAGATCCTTATTATGGTAACTCAATTAAAACTCCTTGACAAGAACCCAGAAGCCTCCTCCCATCTGCAAAGATCGCAGAGCGCCGTGACTCGCAGCTGGAAGAGCATCGCAGGTACCTGCCCGAGGCCCCTCACCATAAACCCAAAGCTGAACCCTCACGATCTTGGGGTTCAGAGCTCTTTCTTCAAGGGAGCTTACTCAAAAAAAATGTTACTAGAAGGCCTTTACTGGGAGGGCTACTATTTAGTGCTTTGTACTAAGCGTTTTAATAACCCTCTGGGAAAAAGCATGAGGCACTTCTGTGGCTTGGATATATCATTATACTAGGAACCAATACCAAGCAACGTAAAAAAGGATACGACCGAACATCCTACTTTAGGGCTTCAGGGCTGTAAGGGTTTCGGGGCTTCGGGGTTGCAGGGCTTAGGGCTTCGGGGCGGGTTGCTTGTGGATTTCAGGTTTGAGAGAGTGAGGTGTCCCCAACCGACTCCTCAAGCAACCTAACCTCTATGTGAAAACCCAAAAACTAGACCCTTGTCCCTATGATATGCCCTAAATCCTAAGCCCAAATGCTGGATGAGCCCTCATAGAATCCTTACCGGAACTCTGAAACTAGAGCCTAAACGGAACCCCTAAACCCTAAACCTTTGACCTTCAAAGGGCACCGCCGCGGCTCTCTGCTGCGGCTCCCGGGCCACGAGCTGGATAAACGTACCTCGGCGCAGTCTCTTCGGATCGGGAGCCCGGAAACCCTGGGTACCTTAGAATGCACTTATGTACGAAAAAAGCGCTCCTCATCACTATTGCTAGCATTGCTACTCTTACTGGTATTATCGTTGTTTGTTGTTACTGTTATCATAGTGTTAATAATTCTTGTTATTGCTATTCTTGTTGCTCTTGTTATTGTTGCTATTGCTGTTACTGTTGCTACTGATATTCCGCATGTGCATTCATGCTCCTCCTCCTCCGACGACGACGACAGGCTAGCAATAATCATAATTAATAATCATTATTGTTGAGGATTAAATTAAGTATAAACTATAAACTAGTCAGGCCTCTGTATCTTCCCCGGCACTGGGCGCCCCAACGGCACTGAAGCGCCTGCTCGAGGTCGTCGCCCTTGGCCAAGGCCTGCTGATTCCTGAGCAAACCGGGGGTTTAGGATTTTGGCGTAGGGTGTGGTTTACGACTTCGAAAGTTCAACAAGGCAGGGAGGATTTTCGGACTAGGGTTGCAGATTTCGGACGTAAAACAATGTTTCGAAGGTGTTCAGATTAGAGTCAGAGTTGGAGTCTGGGGTTTTGAAAATAACCCCCGACCCTCAACCAGCACCCCAAGCCGGGCAAAGCTAGCCTTCAGCCCCAAACGGTGGACAAAAAGCCCTTTGTGTACAAATCCTCCCTGACCCCACATCCCGAACACCCAGTCCCAAATAGAACGACGATTTGCAGGGCTAATACTTCAACCCTAAACAATCCAACTTCTAGTTGCCATTAGTTAGCAGTTTTGAAGGGGCAGTTTAAAAACCACTCAAGACTAAACTCTGAAGGGTTTGCCAAGAGGTCCCTGCACCTTGCAATAAAGGACAACAGACACCACAAAAGCTCGGGCATCAGCTGAAGATGGTCTCAGGCATCACTTATAGGTTTTAGGCTTCGACCTCATTCGCTGGGGCCAGAACTTGACGAGAGTGCGAGTAGCCTGCCAGCGGGCCTGGCGATGTGAATGCTCTGCCCTTAAGCTTCCCAAAACTCGCAGGTTTGTGAAGCTTCCTGGAGAGTGGCTTAAGGTTTAGTTGTAGGAAGGGATCGACAACTCTGATATTATTCCCTAAACCCGCAATCAACCCCAAATACCAAAACCCTAAACCCTAAGAGCAGATTTCAAAGGAATCCTCAACACTGATCGTTCACCTTGAAGCCCTCTGTGCTCCTCTAAGCTCGACTCTTCCTGGCCCTCCTTCTTGGCCATAAAGACATGTGAGTTTAGGGTTTCGGGCTTGGGGACAAGTTCCTTGAAGGCTTCCTTTAGGGGCTGCTTTGAGGCTTCCTTTAGGGTTGCAGGGCGATCTGTCAGTCTTCCAAGAAGAGCTTTCTGTGCGTATGTGCGTTTGTGCGTGTGTCCTCTTCTTGTGGTTTAGGGTTTCGGGTCTGCCTGAGTTTTGATGGGCTTTGACCGGGCTTGCTAGGGCCTTACTGGTGCTTACGCTGTCAATGAAAACCCAAACCTGGAAACCCTGAAACCGCAAGCCCAAAAAGCCTGAACCCAAAAAACCTGAAACGCTCATGATAAAGCTTCTTAGCACCTCCAGAGTCGTCCCCTGCAATTCTAGGGTTTTGCAATAAGAAGCCTGAATAGCTACCAGTACTATTGAAGAGGGTTCCTCCTCATACGCATACTAGAACTTTCTTCTGACCACTAGTCCTATTACTGTTATTAGTGCTATATTTGGTAATATGTTTGTCATTATCATTGTTGTTATCATGATTATTCATTGTTATTTTGTTTACAGATGTTTGATATTCTTATTGCTATCATTACTATTATTGCTACAATCATTATTAAGGCTCCTGTTTTAGGGTCCCTCGAGGCCTCCTCTGCACTCCGGCTACGGGCAGAGAGGACAGCAGCGGCGGCACCTCCGCTGCCGGCCTCGCATGGGTCTTTGGGTTGAGGGCGTTGCTTAAAGGGATCTTTATTTATATATGTATACAATGTAGAGAGAGAGAGAGAGCGAGGGAGGGAGGGAGGGAGGGAGAGAGAGAGAGAGAGTGAGTGAGTGAGTGAGTGAGTGAGTCAGCCAGCCAGTCAGCCAGCCAGGCAGTCAGTCAGTCAGCCAGCCAGTCAGCCAGCCAGTCAGCCAGCCAGTCAGCCAGCCAGTCAGCCAGTCAGTCAGTCTAGAGGAGGGTTGGGGCTTGAGAGTTTGGGGATTCCTTTGAAGGTTGCTTTAAAGGTTCAGAGAGGGTTCTGAAGCCCTCAACCTCGAAAGCCGCTGACCCCAAATCCGACACCCGAAAACACAAGCCCCAAACCCAATTAAACACCTACTCAACACCACAAAACTACGAAACCTCTAAGACCTTTACGAAGCACTCAAAAACCCTCGCATATAGGGGTCTTCATAATTAGAACTAGCTTTTGTCGTACAGTATAGTATAGCATAGTAGAGTATGGTATAAACATGGTTAAGGAACCCCGTAGGAATATGGCCGGTAGTTATAGCCGCTATTTTACCTCAACCAGCTTACAGCTTCGAGCTCGGCGTGCTGACCCCGGAGTTTAAGGAACTGGCCACGTGCCCGACGGTTCGGGCGCTCTGGCAGCCTTGTGCAACGAAAGGGGTTCACGGGTTTAGGGGCCTTCGGTTTAGGGAGCTACGGCTTGAGGGTCTCAGGCTTCGGGACTTAAAGGCTGTATTTCTAGGCTCAAGGATACAGGCTTAAGGTTCAGGCCAGAGTACACTAGCACACAACTCAAGATACTACAAAGTTTTGGCTGCGTTGCAGCACCGCATGTTGTTACTGAAGTGATGGAAGAATCGCTCACAGAGATGCATGCGATTGTCTGCAAAGGCTATGTCCACACTCTTGCAGCTGCAGAGCCTGGCTAAACCCTAAACCCCAAGCCCAGATCAATCATGCTACCGATTCCGACACCTGAAACCACTCTAGGTTCTTCGCGATGCCTGCTCTTAGTATCCCCGTAAAGCCCCGATTACTTATGATATACCTCAGGCCCAAATGTCAAAAACGAATAACCCTCATGAAACCCTGTTCTTGCGAGGCCTCCGCCGTGCACCCAAACAAGACCCAATAATGAACTCTCCAGCATAGGGCTTTATGATGAAGTTACAGGGTTTAAGGGTTTTAGGGGCTTCAAAAAATTAAAATGGCAGATCACAGCATACATAAGAAGTCGAAAGTCAACCCTACACACCATGCTCCGTGAGCAATCCTTTCTATGAGGATCCTGTCAGGCGAACGCTACGCCACAAGCTAGTTCTTTCCGGGATGTCATGCTACAGGCTACAGACAAGAATGTACTTTCGGTATGCTGTCACAGACTGCTGACAAGATGCCGTATGGGGTTATGGGGGCAGAGTTCTCTTCTCAGAGGTTCTAATACAAACGGTTCCCACTCTATTTAAATGCAAGCCCTGAGCCCTAGAATCGAACCGAACCTGAAGCCTAACAGCCCTAACAGTGCGAAAATCGTCTCAGACCGTGGCCGGTGAAGCTCTCCTCGCCCCGCTTGTCCGACTGTCCGAAAGTGCGACCGAGGAATCGGACGGGGCTTTGGGGTTCTTAGGGCTTTGGGGGTTTTGGGGGGACCTTCAAGGCCTGCAGGGTGCAGCAAACCGCAGACTGCAAAAGCAAAGGAAACAAAAAGCAGTGACGACATGATGAGAATATAATATCGCTGCACGAATCAAAAACAGCAACAAAACTGCCAAAAGCAGTTGCAAATCAGAGCAATGGCAATAGCAATAAAAGCAGCTGCACGAACAAGAATGGTCATCATTGTATTTTTCCTCAGTTCTGAGCCAAGTTCTCATCCGAATTACGCTTGCCTGTGCTGCTGCGACTCTTGGTACTAGCATGGCTTGCAGTAGTGCATTTCACATGCAACGGTCACAAATACTCGTGGTATTGCGGTTGTAATGGCAATAATATAGAATAACAGAAATGATTATGATAATAATAATACTAATAATAATAATACAAACAAACTATATTGACTGCTTGTTCTGCATTGCGAGATTCTTGGTATCATCCTTACCGCTGTTCTTACTCATGCCACCAGCAACTGGCTATTCTTCACTATCCTTCGTGTTTGGCGCAATGCCCCAGACCCTGATTGAGGCAGCCGTTCCCAGCACCTCCAGCGACGCCAGAGCTCGGTCCAACAGGCCTTGGGCTATGAAGGGTTTCGGCTTTGGAACTGGAAACACATGACATGACCCAAACTACCCAAACCGTGGATCGCAGAAGTTCTGATGCAACTGCATTTCTCACACGGTGGGAATCGTCTGCGCATTCACGCTGCAAGGATGAAAGAAAGCATCCAGGCTACATATGTTCCTGTTATACAAAAGGAAATCTGCACGTCTGCGAACCCCAACGAAATAAAATGCACTGATGCGATATAAAGAGCAGAACAGCCGTGCCAATAGCAATGACAACACAAACAGCAACAGAAGCCATCATCACCAATATAGTACTACTATAGTACTACTATAGTATACTATCGTACTACTATCGTACTACTATAGTACTAGCAGTGGCATTAGTCGTTGTCGTGGTGGTGGTGGCAGAAGAAGCAGCAGCAGCTCAGTAGCAGTAGCAGTAGCAGTAGCAGAAGCAGCAGCAGCAGCAGGAGCAGGAGTGGGAGCGGGAGCGGTTGCGGCTGCGGTTGCGGTTGCCCCATTGGAAGCAGTAGCGGCAGGGGTAGCGGCAGCGATAGCGGTAGCGATAACAGTAGCAGTAGCAGTCGCAGTGGCAGCAGTTGTGTCGCGACAACAGCACGAACAACACAAAGCATAAAGACTAGTCGCTGCAGAAGCAAGCAATAATAGCAGCGCTAGGAAATGCGAGCCAACCCAAAATACCTAACCATTAAACTCCAGCTGCCGAGCATGTGGCTCAAGGCTTTGGTAGGATCACGGAGCTTGCCGGTTAGCTGCACTGCTGCCGAGCAGATCCACCTGAGACGGTATCGGGATTTCTAGAAAGGTGTTATAAGTGCTATAAGGGTTGTATATGGGTGCAATAAGGGTTTTGGGTTCCGAGTTAGGCCTTGCTCAGGGTGTATGGCTACTGAAACCAAAACAATCGAATTCTTCGTCCTTCTACTGCTGCTTGTTTGGAGAGGGCGAAACCTTCCGAGCCATTGTGTCAAGAAGCAACTTCGCGCAACCGCGCTTGCCTTCACCGCGCAGGAAAGATCATGGAAGTGAAAGGCTTCTGAACAAGGACAGCAAGCAATCCTTTCACGAGCAGGAAAAGCACTCCTGAACCCTTGCCGGGACATCGGTTGTGCCCTAGATCACCAAGACTCGGAAGCTTTTGATACCTCATGACTAGAACAACAGAGATTGGTTACCCTGAAACCACCGGCCGGGGGCAAAGCAAGGTGCTCCGCACAGCTTGCGAAGAGGGGGACAGCTGCGTGGCCTGTAGAGAACCCAGGGTGCAGGGTTCTGCTGACCCGCATCCTCCCTCCTGTCCTTACAGGGTGGATGGATGGTTCGCCACGTGCGAGCTATGGTACTATGGCAAGTGGAGTCACCCAAGATTCGGCAAGCCGTCTTCGACGAATCAGGAAAGGCTCGAGTGGAAGAAGAGAGCTCAGCTCGCAAGTTGGGTTTAGGGCGAGGTTTAAGGTTACATCCTGAGCGCGACTCCGAATTCCTGACATTTGCCCCATGTCAGCCTCCTTGAGATGACGCTGGGCCATCTCGAAATCGGGGTTAGCACGTGTCATCAACAAAGCCTGCGCGACCAGGTAGGAACATGCTCACTGTTTGCACCGTGCCAACAAAAACACAATCCTTCCAACAATAGATCCACGAGACATTCGAGCCCCAGGCACTGACCTAAGCCCTAAAGGTTTGACATCAGTCTTCTGACAGAGGGAGGATCCGGATAGTAGCAGGACATGTCACAGGTTTTTGAATTTAAAGTTTTGCCCCCTCCCCCCCCACCCTTCCTGACAAGCCTCACCCGCAAAGATCATAAAGACCCGTGTGAAACATACCGAATCACCGTCTTTTGCGTGTGTCAGCTGCCAAGAACGACCACACACCCGAAGCAAGCCCAGATATCCAACCCTCCTACTGCACCACGGTTATTTCGAGAGTAAGATTATTGTTACTACCTTTATTTCTGCTACCATCGTTCTTACTACTCCAAGCTTCCAAACCTGCAGAGGAAGGGGGGGGTCTCGAAACTGCGACCAAGACCGAAACTTTCAAAACAATCCTCACCTCGCAGACGGTTCAAGAACACTTTTTCAAGTAACAAAGTTCAGCTTTCTGGCTTGATCCCAACATCATACGATGTGCCCAACAGACCTCGAAACACGAAGACCTCCAGCTCAACAAAATCACAGGTCGGTGTTGGCTTTAGGTGCATGTGCCACCAGAATCTGGTGTAGGGGAACTCTGCTACGTGTTGTTATTCAGTCTCACTGCAGATAGTGCTCTTTCTCCCTTCTACACCCGTCCGAAGGCACCCTTCGTCCAGAATTCCTTTGTCACCACTGGCTTGGTGTTTTGGATTCGGGGTTTTAGGTTCCGGGTCTAATGAAAGCGCGCCTATTGCGTTAAAACACAAGTGTAAAAAGACCAATTCGTAGGGTTGACATTATTTGGAGGATCATGGGACTTAGTAATTAGGGTTATAAGTAAGGTAACTGTAGTTATATCCACTTATAACCCCAATTAAGGTCCTTATAACCCTACTTACTAAGTCCCAGGATCCTCTAAGTAAGTGATCCCATAATCCCACTCGGCTCCCTTTCCCCCTTCGCCCCGCGCCCCCAGAATGGCGTGGGCCACTGCGCGGGTGGGCTCGTGAAACCTGAACTTCTTTGCAGAGTTTCAAGGTCATGTCCATTTACAGCCGAAATCCTAGGCCGACAAACTGACTTAAACCCTAAACTCCGAAAACCCCTACACCCTCAAACCCTTACACCCTGAGCCTTAGCCGGGTCATGAGGCCTCAAGCTTGCAAGCTTAGATTAGGTTCAGCAACCCCGAAACTCTAACCCCGACCCTGCATGGTGTATCTCTGAATTATTCAACAGTGCTTATTATTGTCTGAAGGGCAAACTCTTTCGGAGCCTTTCGCGTGCCCTGAATCCCAAACCCTCTGCTAAACCCTAAACCCTTAATCCTCAACCCTCAACCCTGCCGAAGCCGCCTCAGGGCTTCGAAACTAAGCCAGGGGCAAAGCAAGAAACCCTGGCCTCTCTTAGTTGAGGGTTTAGATTAGTCATTAGTGACTTTCAGTTTAGGACCAAGGACTTCGGGCTCGGGCGTCGGATTCAAGAAAGTGCATCTTAAGGGCTCAGGGTATAGGGCTGAGGGGTATATGGATGCAGCAGCCTTCAGTTTTTGGGATCTTTGCAACGCATGTCGGGTGAGTTCTTGCGATTGAAGTCAGAAATCCCAAAGCTCCAGCCAGCGCAGCCCTACAGTAAACTCTGAGCCCAAAAGAACCCAAACCAAAACATCACAGGCTCTAAAACACCTAGCCAAGACCAGATTTCCACCATATAAAGTAAAAACTGAACTTCCAGAAACCCAAAACTCTGCTAAACCCCCCTCAACCCTGAACCCTAAACCACCCTGAACCCCCCAAACCAAAAGACACCCAAAAGCCCTGACTTCCGAAAGCACCGAGCAGCTGCAGCGATGCTTGGAGGTAGGAAACCGCCTGTGGCGCACACCGCAGAATACCGCAATCGTAGCCGAAGATAGCCAAAGAAAAAGAAGTATAAACAGCAGTAGCAGCAGTAGTGGTAGCAGTATTTCCAGTAGCAGCAGCAGGAGTAGTAGCAGTAGTAGCTGTTGTTGCAGTAGTGGTAGTAGTAGTAGTAGTAGCAGCAGGAGTAGTAGTAGTAGTAGTAGTAGTAGTAGCAGTAGTAGTAAGTACTAGTAAGTAGTAGTGGTAATAGTAGTAGCAGTAGTAGTAGTAGTAGTAGCAGTAGTAGTTGTAGTCAGCAGCAGCAGCAGTAGTAGCAATATCAGTAGCAGTAGGAGTAGGAGTAGGAGCAGAAGGATAAGTACCCGTAGAAGTTAGAAGTAGCCTAAACTCCAAAACGTCAAACCCTGACCCAAAATTATCCAAAGCCTGGAGTCTCTTGCTTGTCAAAGCCGCTTTTTCGACGACAACGAAGAGTGCGACTCCCGCCTACTTCTACTTCGGAAGGCTCCTCGCAACGTTTCAAGATGCGTTAGCATACAGGTCACTACCCGGCCTGAAGCCGGGAAACCCTGAACATTCCCGAACCTTGAACCGAAAACCTCCAGCCTTCAAGGAAGCTCCCTTCCGAAACCAGCATGCGCTAAACCCCAATGCCCTGCAGTTCGGGATCGCAGGTGTGGCCTCTTGATGCCGCTGCTGCTCTATAAGGACCTTGCCATACCAGAACAGCGCCAGCCCTTCCTGTCTTTGTCAAGATCAACAAATGCTTTCGGGTGTTTTAGCTTTGGAGTTTAGGGGTGCCAAGGAGCCTTGAGATTCTTCCGTTACGGCACAGGGCTGGAGATGTTTTGGGGCTTGGTGGTTCCAGTTTAAAGTCGGTTAGAGTTGGGGCTTGTGATTTGCAAATCCGCTTGGCAGCAGAACAGTTGCATTGTAAACGATCGCCGAACTTAATTTCAGAGAAAGGTATTTTCAGCCAATACCAGGCTTGAGTCACCAATTCGAAGTCAACGTGCTGCCACTTCACTCGCCGACTCGCCAACAGCAATCATCATCAGCACCGGCTTCCACGACCCAGCCCCAGCAATGAAGATTATAAGATATTATCTTATTATCAGCGTCAGCTCCGCATTCCCTGCACGAACCGGACCCCATTTTTATATATTTTTATCATCAGCTGCCACACCCTTGCCGAACAAGACAGCGAGCATCATCAGCAACGGCTGCCCCATCCGTTCAAAAGTCAGCCGCCAGCAGCCAGCATCATCGGCATCAGCTCCGCCATCCCCTGGCGGCTAGCATCACTGTCACCATTAGTTACCCGCCATTACCAAACAAGACAGCGAGCATCATCAGCATCAGCTGCTCCATCGAGTCAAAAGTCAGCGACCAGCAGCCAGCATCATCGGCATCAGCTCAGCCGTCCCTTCACAACATCCCAGCAGCTAGCCGCGAGCAGCACCATTAGTTGCCCACTCTTACCGCACAAGACAGTGAGCATCATCAACATCAGCTGCCTCAGCCAGTCAAAAGTCAGCGACCAGCAGCCAGCATCATCGGCATCAGCTCCGCCGCCCTTCACAACATCCCAGCTACTAGCAGCGAGAAGCACCATCAGTTGCCCACTCTTACCGCACAAGACAGCGAGCATCATCAACATCAGCTGCTCAATCCAGTCAAAAGTCAGCGACCAGCAGCCAGCATCATCGGCATCAGCTCCGCCGTCCCGTCACAACATCCCAGCAACTAGCCGCGAGCAGCACCGTCAGTTGCCCACTCTTACCGCACAAGACAGAGAGCATCACCAGCATCAGCTACCCCATCCAGTCAAAGTCGATCGTTAGCAGCCAGCATCATCGGCATCAGCTCCGCCATCCCTCACAAGGTCCCAGCAGCTAGCCGCGACATCACTATCACCATCAGTTGCCCTTACCAAACAAGACAGCTAGCATCATCAGCAATCTTTTCAGGCTCTGCATCGTGGACGAGAGCACCAGCTCCAAAAGAGCCCATCAGCGCACACATGAAGAGAATAACGGCTTGAGCTCCTGGAGACTAAAGCAGTCGTCAACTGCACCCCCGCACAAACACCGCCATTCTCAGTTGCCTCGGCTCATGCACCCCAAGCTTTCCCTCCGCACCGGCACCAGCTGCCTCAACTCCGGCGCTACTAGCGAGCATGTGCAACACGTGCTGCATGTTCCTCCACAAAGCACTCCCCCAACATGCTACTCAAACTGAACATCACCGGCATCAGCTATCCCTGCCAGTTTGATCAACCAGCTTGCATTAGCCGCGTGCTTCCGTTCCAGGAAATGCGGCATGATATTTAGGGACTAGATCTGTAACTGTACACGTGCTTCGCAGATCCAACGTCTGCAGAGTGCCGCCGGGCCTAAAGCCTAAACTGAAACCCATGCCAACCCTACAACATAATAATAAACAAAAATAGCAAATATGAGAAACGTGAAAAAACAATACTGTAACTATCTATATATATATATGATATAACAATCATAAGTAATATGAATATGAAGAAAAAAGGGCCTCCGGCTCCAATTCCAAAGCATCCACGAAGTCGCTTCCTTTGCCGGGCCGGGGAGCCGCGCAACGTGGGAGGACAGTGACTGGGCTCTTGTTTTAAGGAATTTAGGGTTTAGGGTTTAGGGTTTTAGGGTTCAGGGTTTAGGGTTTAGGGTTTTAGGGTTTAGGGTTTAGGGTTTAGGGTTTAGGGTTCAGGGTTTCAGGGTTTAAGCTACTATAATTTAAAAAGGTTCTAGTAAGGGTGGTTCGGGTTTAGGGGGCTCCTTTAAAGGGACCCATAAGGGTTCCTAAAAGGGATCCATACGGGTTCCTATAAGGGATCCATACGGCTTCCTATACGGGATCTACAAGGGTTCCTACAAGGGATCTATAAGGGTACTATAAGGGGTTTAGGGGTTCTTGTTTTAAGGAATTTAGTTTGGGTTACCACAATAGGGATCTAGAAGGGTTCCTGCAAGGGATCTATCAGGGTCCCTTTCAAACTTGAGGTTTGCGGCTTAAAGTTTAAGTTACCACAATAGGGATCTACAGTAAACAATGAGGTTTCTATCTTATGGTAATTCGAATGAAACTCCTTAACGAGAACCCAGCTGAGGCAAAGGAAGCAGCAACAAAAAATTTCCGGGTGAGTCTGTTGAGAGTTTGCGGCTTAAGCACTGGGATTGGGCGTCGGGTTTGGAGGTTCGGGTTTTTTTGTTTTTAAAGGTTCGGGTTTAGGGATCAAGGTGTGGGATTTAGGGACTCGAGCATCCTTTCCCGTCTCCGAGGCTCTGGCCGGCTGCATCTAAGTTGCCGAGGAGCCGCAGCACTAGCCTTCGGCTTTTAGGCTACAGGGTTTAGGGTTGGGGTTCAGCGGTTAGGATTTAGGGGCTGTAGGATAATATCGATCATATTACGGTGGGTTTTGCGGGTTGTAAGTAGGTTTGGGGCTTGAGGGTGTCAGTCTTTTTCCCACCCCGCGCTCAGAAACCTCTACCACTTCCATTTTAGAGGGATCATAGTGGGGACCCTACTGTGCTTCCTTGCAGCAGCTTTCTGCCACTAGCGACCCAAAGTCTTGCTGGCGGCGTTACTTGCAAAACCTACCCAAAGACGTCATCCCAAAACCTCTAAAACCTACAAAAACCTTACAAATCCTTGTGGGGCCCTTATAAACTCATAATAGACACTGTATAAAGCCCCCAAGATTGGTTGACATGTGGTGCCTACACGGCACAGAAGTGAAGATCCAAAATCCTGGTCTTCGACCTGCATCCCCACTCCCCATTCTCCTCTGCAAACAGTCTGTTAAGCGTTTTCGCTTGTTGAAGTTATGTAGTGCCACTTTGCTGCTCTCCGCGCTGGATCGCGCTGGCCTGATCGGCTGGCCGTTCGATGTTTGAAACCTTTTACATATATGCCCCAAACCCCACAGGAACCCTAAACTCTTGTGAAACCTGCGGTCAGGAGCTGTACATGTTCATCTTGAAGCTGAGCAACCTACCGTTGCTCCTTTCCGAGGCTCTAGGGTCCGGGAGGGTAGGGCTTGTGGACGCTGCCGGGCAG
>BGNK01000594.1:162018-226551 GCA_003297005.1 Symbiodinium sp. clade A Y106
TGCGACCACCTGAGCAGCAGCGACAAGCACGAGCACAAAATCTTCCTTCTGTACATCGAACGTTGTGTGCAAGAGGCCGAAGCTTTGGAGCTGGAGTTGACTCAAGATCTGGACGAGGAGTTTGCTTCGACTCCCGAGCCGATCAAGAGCTCCCGCCTGCCCAAGAGCAAGGCGGCGCCCCGTGCCGTCACCAAGCCCGGGGACGATCAATGGGACGTCGTGCCGGCCCTCGAGCCTTCCCATCGGGTCGACGAACAGATCAACGATCTGAACGGCCGAGTGTTGCAGATGGAAAGCCTGATGCACCAGATGCTGAGCGCAATCCAGCAGCTCAGCCAGCCTCAACAGCCATTGCCCTAGAACATGTCCAGGTCTGCCGTGATGAAATTCAGAAATGTTTAGAGGGAGCTATGACAGCTAACACCCCTAACTGGATTGAACGCCAAGCCCGAGACCTCCTAGAAGCCCCGGGTAGTTCCCAAGAGATACGGCGGTTCCTCCGACAGGTTCCCTGGCATGAACTGAAGTCCAGTAACCAGCCCAATCGATCCATCCTCGAGAGCGACAGCCGTGATCACAAGCTGCCACCGGCCTACATCACTGTTGGTGTGTATGTGCATGGAGGGTTGGTCGGTATCACTAATGTGTCCCGCGCCTATCCTTACCTCACGCAGGTTCTAGCTCGGTTACTTAATGAGACCCAACCCGACCATCCGTTCACTTCAATTTCAGTATCCTGTAACGTCAAAGCCAAGCCTCACAGGGATGTGTACAACAGCCTTGCAATTCCGAACCTTGTTGTGCCCATAACGTACCCGCAACATGGAGGAGAAATTTGGGTTGCNTCCTGTAACGTCAAAGCCAAGCCTCACAGGGATGTGTACAACAGCCTTGCAATTCCGAACCTTGTTGTGCCCATAACGTACCCGCAACATGGAGGAGAAATTTGGGTTGCCGGTTCACCTGGTCCTAACCAACAGACCAAGAGCCTGATGTGTGCGGGCAAGAAGCTGTCTGGCGCTCTGCATTGTCTCCGAGAGTCAATGCTGCTTGATCCGCATGTGTGGCATGCGACTTTGCCGTGGAGCGGCAACCGCATTCTTCTAGTGGGCTATGCCACTAAGGCATACTTTAAGGTTTCAGGAGAAGAAGAAGATTGGCTTCGGAAACACGGGTTTCCTTTGGATCAGGTAAAGAAGATGAGTCCTTGCCCGCCCAGTGGAGGAGCTGCCTTGTGTGCCACTAATCTGACTGAGCCTCCCCAGTTCCAGCTGCGTCAAGAGCTAGAAGCCAGTAGAGACTTGCTAGAGGCCCCTACTCTGTTTTCTGAAGCAAGTAAAGCCGTTGAAGCATGTCTACAGGCCTTCAGCCAAGCGCAGGTAACCAGTTGGGAAACCTTTGAAGACTCCTTGCTAGCTTATAGTAAGCCTACTGAGCCCCAGCTAGACCTGCTAGAAGTGTGTGCTCGACCGGACAGTCGGCTGACGCAAGAGATGCTGGACGGCGGAGGCCGTGCCCAACGTTTTACGCCCGAGGTTGGGGATCTGTCCACTGTCGAGGGTCAAAGAGTTTTGTGGGATATGGTTCAGCAAACTCAGCCTAAACACATCTGGATAGCACCGGACTGTAGGTTGTGGGGATCCTGGTCTCATTTTAATGCCGCTCGGAGCGATAGGTATAATCAGCAAATGCTTGAGGGACGTAGACAATGCCAGATCCACCTGCAGTTGTATGCCAAGCTGTTTGCATGGCAGAAGCGATATGGACGTGAGTTCCATTTCGAACAACCAGCTGGAGCCACGATGCTCCGGGAAGCCCTGCTTNCTGCAGTTGTATGCCAAGCTGTTTGCATGGCAGAAGCGATATGGACGTGAGTTCCATTTCGAACAACCAGCTGGAGCCACGATGCTCCGGGAAGCCCTGCTTGAGCCCATAGTCCGAGGGACCCATAAGGTAAATGTGGATATGTGTGCCTTTGGCCTCCAAACTCCCGTGAGCAAGCGTCCTATCAAGAAAGCGACAACAATCTTGAGTACTTCTCCCTCCTTAATTCGTAGCCTGGTCACGAAACAGTGTGTAGGACATCCTAACCACCAACCTATTTCTGGAAAGCTTCGTGAGCTGCAAGGCAAGACTGTGTCACAGTACGCTGCCTCTTACTGCTCGGGTTTCTCGTCACATGTGACGCGNCAGTGTGTAGGACATCCTAACCACCAACCTATTTCTGGAAAGCTTCGTGAGCTGCAAGGCAAGACTGTGTCACAGTACGCTGCCTCTTACTGCTCGGGTTTCTCGTCACATGTGACGCGACATCTGCTGGCCTCTGCCGCCCAGAGTCTGGTAGCCTCTGAAAGCGTCCCAATCCTGACCCGTGAGAGGTTTAAGACATCGGTTGGAATCCCTAGTCCCCAGGGTACCCTAGGATCCCAGAAACGATCAGCAGATGCGTCACAGGAGAGTGTCCAGCGCGGCCAACCGAGCCGTCGTCTGGANGAATGGCAACCCATCTTCGACTTAGTGACCCAGCTGACTTCCCGACCTACCCCGAGTTTAATTCCTCCCCAACATGAAGTCCTGACCCTTTTACAAGCTGCCCTGCCCAAGTATAAGGTACTTCAAGCATTTGTGGGTTGTAGGTGTAAGAACCTTCATCACCCCTTAGGAGTCCTCCCTGCTACGGTCGCACCGATCCGCCTCAGTCTGGCAGCCATCGAGACACCCCAGGGTGAAGTGCAGTATAAGTGTATCGCTGAAGAGACTCGCTCTTCTATGACTAACGCACAGAAACGAGCTCGGATCCCGACGGTCCACCTGCTGCTGACTGTGTTTGTGCAAGCCCAGCCGCCCGGAAGGGATGCGGTTTCTGCAAGTGACACAATTCTCCCTGACCTCGAAGGGTGGGCACCTCCCCCTGTACCCCTTCACGGTCCTGCATATCGTAATCTGGGTCCCGACGAAAAGACCGAGCTTCGTCGCATCCACGTCAATCTAGGTCATCCGTCCCCGGATGTGCTGGCACGTCATTTGCAAGCAGCCAAGGCGGATTCCCGTTTGGTTGCCGCAGCCCGCGAGTATCAGTGTGACTCCTGCTTGGAATCCACGCANTTGCAAGCAGCCAAGGCGGATTCCCGTTTGGTTGCCGCAGCCCGCGAGTATCAGTGTGACTCCTGCTTGGAATCCACGCAGCCGCTTCATCAACGACCGAGTAAGTTACCCCCTGTCAATGAGTTTAATGATCTGGTTGGGATCGATGGGTTCTACTTAAAGAGCAAGTCAGGATATCGCACATATGTCCTTCATGCAATTGACGAAGCGAGCTGTTTCCAGCAAGGACGCAGAGCCGTCTCTCGGCTAGCTTCCGACGCCCTTCAGGCCCTTAATGACTTTTGGATAAGTTGGGCTGGCCCGCCTAAGCAGGTGTATTTGGACCCGGCGGGAGAATTTCGATCGGAAGAGGTGCTAGAGCACTTTCAGGGAATCAGTGTCAAGACCCATGTCACCACCTCTGCATGGCAACGAGGCCGTTTGGAGAGACACGGAGATATCCTCAAGGAAATGCTTGAGCGAATGGATATCAGCAATCCTATCATCAATGATTCTAACTTTGATCAGGCCTTATTGCGTTGCATGCTTGCCAAAAATGCTTTGGTACGTCACGAAGGGTATTCACCTGAACAAATTGTGTTCGGTAAGGCTTTGCGAGTACCAGGTAGTTTGACTTCAGATGAAGATCTGACTTCCCATGCACTTGCTGAAGGGGTCGAGTTAGAAGCCGAACGCCACCGCCGGCGCTTGGACCTCCGATGCCAAGCTAGGAGAGCCTTCCTTGAAGCCGATAATTCACAGACAATTCGGCGAGCTGCACTCCGGAGAAGCACGCCACTCCGAGGGCCATTCACGCCCGGGATGTGGGTACTTTACTGGACCAAGAAATCATCGCCCAACAGATTGGCAGCTGGTCGCTGGCATGGGCCGGCGAAAGTTATCTGTTCTGAAGGCAAATCCATCGTGTGGGTGGCCCACGGCACCACGATAATCCGGAGTGCGCCCGAGAATCTCAGGCCGGCATCTCTTCGAGAGTGGCAAAGTTTAACTGACACACAGCTTACGGAACCATGGAAGAATGCCGGTGGAGCCAGTTCTTTTGTAGACTTGACCGGTGTTTCCCCTGATCATTCCGAGCCCACTGCAACTCCAGAATCTAGCACACCAGCCGTTCCCACAGTGCTTGAACCTGTTCCTGCACTTGCGCCTGTCGCCCCGAATGTAGCGAATGCCCCTTCGGAAGACCTTGGTCAACCTGAGCAGGAGCTCACGCCCCAGGTGAGTCAGGAGACACCTGAAGTTGAGCGCAGCGCTGCTGCCGCCCCTTCTGTGGATCCTGTTTCCTCCGTTGCTCCCGCNAACCTGAGCAGGAGCTCACGCCCCAGGTGAGTCAGGAGACACCTGAAGTTGAGCGCAGCGCTGCTGCCGCCCCTTCTGTGGATCCTGTTTCCTCCGTTGCTCCCGCGGCAGACCCGACTGCTACTGGCAGTCCTCTGGAGCCTCAAGATATTCCTGTACCTGAATCTGATGATGGCCTAACTTCTGAAGCCGTGTTCTTGTCCCGTGCAGAAGCCTTCACCGATGATGATGGGGCTGAGTTCTCTCATTTCACCACGATGCAAATGGGAGATAGTTCCACGTCCCCCCTAGCCGAAGATAATCTACCCTATGTCATCGCGCCCCTACAGAACACTCCTGAACTAGCANATGGGAGATAGTTCCACGTCCCCCCTAGCCGAAGATAATCTACCCTATGTCATCGCGCCCCTACAGAACACTCCTGAACTAGCATATTGTCTTGAAGTTCCCCTTAAGCCGAAAGAAGTCAAGAGCTGGAGGAAGGAGAAATCTGCAGGAGATCTGGTGACGGTTGCCGCTGCTATGAAGCGAGCACGCGCTGAGGTGTGTCTGAAAGACTTAAGTGCTAAAGAGTTGGCTTTGTTTGATCAGGCTAAGAAGAAGGAAATCAACTGCTGGATCCAGACATCAGCCATTCGGGCCATCCTCCGCCGAAAGTTGAATCCTGAGCAAATCTTGAAGTCGCGGTGGATCCTCACCTGGAAGCCCCCCGAAGTAGGTGAAACGCAGCAGCGTGCGAAAGCACGTTTGGTTGTCTTAGGTTTTCAGGACCCTAAGCTCACCGAAGTGTCCCGTGATGCCCCAACGCTGTCCAAGGAGGGCCGATCCATCGTTCTTCAAACGATTGCGTCAAAGCGTTTCCAGTTGAGCTCCTTCGACATCAAAACCGCTTTCTTACGTGGAAAAGCTGATGCAGCAAATCCTTTGGCCATGGAGCCCCCTCGGGAGCTTAGGGAAGCTTTAAGTTTAAAGGAAAACGAAGTTTGTGAGCTCCTGGGAAATGCTTACGGCCGCGTCGATGCTCCTCTTCTGTTTTATAAAGAGTTAAGTAAGCTTTGGGTTTTACACGACATCCATTGGAGCCTTGTGTACTCATGCTGTATCAAGACCACACTTTAAGAGGAATCCTCGGGATGCATGTTGATGATGGTGTGTGTGGTGGAGATGAAGTGTTCAAAAACAAAATAAGTGAGCTTGAAAAATCTCTTCCGTTTGGTAGCCGTAAGTACAGTAACTTCACCTTCACTGGTATCCATCTTCAGCAGTTTCCGGATGGGTCTATCCAGGCTAGCCAGGAGGACTATGTTCGTAGCATTCCTCAGATTGATGTAGGCCGAGCCCGGCGTCAGAACTTGGAAGAGAAGCTTACGGAAGCCGAACAATCAAAGCTCAGGGGGTTGATTGGTAGTCTTCAGTACGCTGCCACTCATACCCGACCCGATATAGCGGCCAAATTAGGTGAAGTACAGGGTCAGACGTCTGGTGCCACGGTGCAAACGTTGCTTGCTGCCAACCGTGTTCTNCGACCCGATATAGCGGCCAAATTAGGTGAAGTACAGGGTCAGACGTCTGGTGCCACGGTGCAAACGTTGCTTGCTGCCAACCGTGTTCTTCGAGAAGCCCAGGAGACGTCTCAAGTAAGCCTTAAATACCTGCCCATCTTGGTGTCCCAGCTGACCTTTGTCTCGTTTGGAGATGCCTCTTTCGCTTCTGCAAAGAATCTGCACTCTCATCAAGGCGCGCTCATTTGCGCGACGGATGAGAAGTTGAACTTAAATCAGNTCTGCAAAGAATCTACATTCTCATCAAGGCGCGCTCATTTGCGCGACGGATGAGAAGTTGAGCTTAAATCAGGAGGCCCCGCTCTCGCCGATTGCCTGGACTTCAAAGAAGATACCCCGTGTAGTGCGATCAACGCTCTCTGCCGAAGCATATGCTATGTCGAAGGCTGTAGATATCCTCGGTTGGGTTCGCGCACTTTGGGGTTGCATCCACGTAGGGCAGTTCCAGTGGCAGCATCCTGAGGCAGGTTTTAAGCAATTGTCTCCGGCAATCATCGTAACAGATTGCAAATCCTTGTATGATTTGGTGACTCGGTTGGCCATGCCGTCCTGTGAGGAATTCCGCACGACGTTGGAAGTGTTGCTGATTAAGCAGCGCTGCNTGGTGTCCCAGCTGACCTTTGTCTCGTTTGGAGATGCCTCTTTCGCTTCTGCAAAGAATCTGCACTCTCATCAAGGCGCGCTCATTTGCGCGACGGATGAGAAGTTGAACTTAAATCAGGAGGCCCCGCTCTCACC
This sequence comes from Symbiodinium sp. clade A Y106, assembly GCA_003297005.1. NCBI lineage: Eukaryota > Dinophyceae > Suessiales > Symbiodiniaceae > Symbiodinium > Symbiodinium sp. clade A. Next base: position 168,723 of record BGNK01000594.1, read on the forward strand.
GATTGCCTGGACCTCAAAGAAGATACCCCGCGTAGTGCGATCAACGCTCTCTGCCGAAGCATATGCTATGTCGAAGGCCGTAGATATCCTCGGTTGGGTTCGCGCACTTTGGGGTTGTATCCACGTAGGGCANCGATCAACGCTCTCTGCCGAAGCATATGCTATGTCGAAGGCCGTAGATATCCTCGGTTGGGTTCGCGCACTTTGGGGTTGTATCCACGTAGGGCAGTTCCAGTGGCAGCATCCTGAGGCTGGTTTTAAGCAATTGCCTCCGGCAATCATCGTAACAGACTGCAAATCCTTGTATGATTTGGTGACTCGGTTGGCAATGCCGTCCTGTGAGGAATTCCGCACGACATTGGAAGTGTTGCTGATTAAGCAGCGCTGCTTGGAGAATGCTCATTTCCGATGGATCCCTACCACTTTACAGGTTGCCGATAGCCTCACTAAACCGATGGATCCCGTGCTTTTGAGGACCGTCCTCGCTCAGGGTCGTTTCCGTCTATATGACGCTTCAGGAAACCTGGATAAGACGGCTCAGAGGAAGGAAGCAGTCCGCTGGTTGTCACAACCCTCCCAAGTTTCTTTCTCCAGCACTTCAAGTGCGTGACTGAGTCTGTTGGGAACAGACTCCTTTCATCCGTGGGAAAGCCTCGAGTGTGCAGATGAACTTGTNTTTCTCCAGCACTTCAAGTGCGTGACTGAGTCTGTTGGGAACAGACTCCTTTCATCCGTGGGAAAGCCTCGAGTGTGCAGATGAACTTGTACAAAAGAATTTTAGAGCAGTGTGAAACCCGTGGTCAGGAGCTGTACATGTTCATCTTGAAGCTGAGCAACCTACCGTTGCTCCTTTCCGAGGCTCTAGGGTCCGGGAGGGTAGGGCTTGTGGACGCTGTCGGGCAGCGNGGTTGGGGCAAACCCTTTTGGAAATCTTCGACGTGGCAGGGTGCCACTCACTTCTTTCAGTTTTTTGATCTGTTGGCAGGGCCATCAGCTACCAGGGTGAGACTTTACCAGTCTCACAACCCTAAACCCCTAAACCCTAAACATAAACTCTAAGTTTGGGGACTGTTGGTAGCTATAGGGGCTCCTATAGTGGGTTATGGTTGTTTACACCCTTCGGGGCTCTCGGTTTGAGGATTTTGCAATCCTGTAGGTGTTAAGTGGGAGTTTCCGAAAATTAGGGGTACCTTATTTGGAGTCCTTATAATCAGGATCCTACTATTTAGGGTACCATATTAGAGGCTTCACGGCTTTAGGGTTTCAGGATTTCTGGACTAGGTGCTCATGGTTTTGATTTTGCTATCAAAAACCCAACGAGCTTTAAGAGGGTTCTAAGGGGGTTTAGGGTGCTCTGCGAGATTACGGGTCGTTCTTGGGCGTGTAGGCTTCCTTCTCAAGGTTTTAGAGTTGTTACTTCGGGGTTTAGGCTTGGGCATCAGGATTGAGAAATGCTGAAATGCTTCAACGCGACTTTTATGGGTTCTATACCAGAACCCTAAAGCCCAAATCCCCTCAACCCTAAACCCTAAACCCTGAACCCTGAACCCTAAACCCTAAACCCTAAAGGCCCTAAACCCTAAACCCCAAATCCCCTGAACCCTAAACTCCCCAAACCGTAACGGGGTTCTGCAATCCTTTAGACCCCACGGAGCCCCACGGAGCCGCCCCATTGTGCTTAAGATATAGTTCTATATCCCGAAGGGTCCATGTACCACATAGGGGTTCCTTTAAGGGGGTCCTTTAAGGGATCTATAAGGGTACCACAAGGGTTTAGGGTTTAGGGTTTAAGGGTCCATGTACCCAAATAGTATATACATTGGACTTAAAGTAGCCCCTATATAGGTACATTGGGCCCAAAGTATATACTATTTGGGTACATGGACCCTTAGGGTATGAGATAAAGGGAAATTTGGTTTGGGGTTTGTTGGGGTTTAGGACTTGTCTGTAGATACCTCCGGCTGATACAAACCAGACGCTCGAAGAGGACAGAAAAATCAAACCTCGCTAAAAATTCCGACCGCTTTACAACCACCGAAAAAGCAAATTTCCTGATGGCACATGCTGCTTGAAAGAACCCGAAGCAAAGCCCTCTTAAGTCTTGAAAGATCCCGACAAACATCGTGTGTCCGCAGTCTTTTCGGCTGAGAGCCCTATTCACGGACACCAGGTATCTCCGCGAGGTCCTCAGCATTGATTGCCGATTTTCTACTCTTCTGCTGAGCCGGGACGTCTGCCCCACGAAGTCCTCATCCATTTGCACTGATGTGGCCAATGGGCTTCTCACTCAAGCATGCTTCTTGGCCGCAAGGATAATCTTTCTCCAACAGTGGTGAAGATAGTGGTTCTTCGGCATGAGTGGGCATCGTGCTCTGGACTGCTGCAGTGTTACAAATGCCAGCTTAGCATACGATTGCAAGCACCGGAGACTAGACATACCAATGGATGTCGCCTCATCAGAAGACAGCCAAATGCCAGGTTTAGGGTTAAGGCTTCGTTGAAGAGTTTTAGGGGTGAGGGTTGCAAGAGTTTTACGGTTGAGGGTTGCGGGGAACTGGGTCGTATAGGAACTTCATTGTTCTCGGTGTTTAGCGCTTTGGAGTTTGGGTCAGTGTAGAGCTTAGTGGTTTGCTGCATGCTTTTCTGGGCTTTTAAGTAACCAGGGAGAAAAAAGTATAGACTTTTTTCATAATGGTTCCCTTTAAGGAAAAAAGTATTAAAGTATGGTACTCCAAAGTCCAGTTTTTTGCTAGGAGTTAGAGTATAGGGTTGGAGACTTGTCGGGTTTTTAGGGAGGTTGGATGTCGGAACTACCTATAGTCTCCATTGTAGTTCCTTTTTTGGTTTAACCAAATATATAATTAGGATCCTATAAGGTAACCCCAAAAAGGAACTACAATGGAGACTATAGGTAGGGCCTAAATGGTGGGGGGGGCAAAGCCGGGCTCAGGGCTCTGGCATTTGGTCGGCGGGCTTGGTTTTCTACATCTTGCTCAACGCTTGGCTCCCTGACGCCCTGAAGCCTTAAAACGATGAAAACTAAACCCTACCCTAAATTCTAAACCCCTACACCCCGAACCCCTAAACCCTAAACCACTGAACCCCAAACCCCTAAACCCCTAAACCCTGAACCCAAAACCCCTAAACCCTGAACCCAAAACCCCTAAACCCCAAACCCTTTTGAAAAGCCCTTATAAAGGAATCCTGAGTTCGGAAACCCTTACCCCAAGGGTCCAAGTACCCAATAATCATATACTCTCCAAAATCCTAACCTACATAACTACTATCCTAAAACCGAGTACCTGATTATTGGGTCCTTTGGACCCTTGGGGTTACAGAAACCGGAACCCTTATGGCATGCAGCCTTAAGGAACTCTGAAACCGTCCCAAAACCCTAAGCCCTGAACCCGTCAAACCCTGAACCCCTACCTGGACCCCGAATAACCTACTTCTAAAATTTTTAAGAGTTTGTATAAGGAAATCATAATAGGGAACTTAAGAACTCTAAAGAAATCATAATAGGGAACTTAAGACATTATAGAAGGAAATCATAATAGGGAACTCCAAGAAGGAAGGTTTGAAAGGGTCCAGGTACACCCCGAACCCGTAGAAGCCCTGAGCCCCTCAACCACTTCCCCCTCCCCAGAGACTCCAAAACCCCTTAATTAAGGAATAGACCTTAAACCCAGGGTTCCTTAAAGGGCTCCTTAAAGGGATCTCTTAAGGGTTCTAGAAGGGAATATATCTTAAAGTATAATAGGATCCCTAATATGATTTAAGGTATATTCCTCAATTAAGGGGTTTTGGAGTCTCTGGGTCTTTTCAAGGGCCGCTGCCAGCTGGCTCGGGCTCAAACACTGTCGCTGGCCTCTGGCGTTCGTGTCTGTTTGCTTTATAACCTTTGCTTTCGGCTTTGGACCTTTAGGTTCAGGTTCAGGGCTTATATGGCTTAATTAGGGATTCAGGATCAATAACAGTTCAGCCGCGGGTTTAGGGTTTATAGGATTTGAGTGAACAAGCCATGGTGCAAGTACATTGTGGGTTTAAGGTTCCTAGTTGTGTTCTGTTCGTTGCTGCGTCTTTCGGGCTGCAACCACACACATATACCCCTAAGGGTCCATGTATCCAAATACTATATACTTTGGGCCCAATGTACGTAAAAGGAACTACTGACTACTTTAAGGCCAATGTATGATTTTACCTCTTGGGTACACTGGGCTTCTAAGTAACCAGGGAGAAAAAGTATAACCTGTTATTTCATAATGGTTCCTTTAAGAAAAAAGTTTAAAAAAAAAGGGTATGGTACTCCAAAGCCCAGTACATGGACCCTTAGGGACATATACCGGAGGATGTTGTCCTGGGGTTTGGTGCAGTTTATTTCAGGACTTGGGCCCGGAGGGAATGGCTTAAGCAGGGTAAGGCTTGGAAATTGCAGGGTTCCTTAAGCAGTTCGTGAGTCTTAGTTGCTGAGTTCATAAGCCCCAAAAAGTGTACACTTTCGGTTTTATAGTGGGTATTATTATCCCAAAAGTTTAAAGTGTATCCACTCAGCTACTAAGGAGTAGGTTGAAGTGCCCTTTACCCTATAGGGGGGGTGATATCCTAATTATGACTTCCAAACATAAGCCAAAACCCCAAACCCTACACCGCATAACCTTGCTCACGAAGGCTTCAGAGCTGCTTGTTCGCTTGGGCGGCCTGCTTCGCAGGTCAGGCTAGGGTTTCGGGTCTAGCGTCTATAGGCTATATAGGGTTTAGCATGTAATGTGCGGTTTAGGGTTTAGGGCTTAGTGTTTGGGGTGCTGGCGATTTGACCTGCCGGCATCATCAGGATAAGGGCCAGCAGCTCAGCCGACCTGCGTGCTCCAATTCGACAGCCCGCCATGTGCCTGTAGCCCTTCAGCACGTTCTGCGCCACGGAAACTGCGAACGTCAGAACCTCATACATTAGCCTCTGCCGGCTGGATCTGATGGCCGCTACCTGCTACCTGAAACCTCTGCAAAGTTAAACTCAAAACTCTGGAAGAAACCTATCAAACCTTATGAAGACGCCCTAAACCACAAGGTAAGGACCTAAACTTAAATCCCTCCACCCAAGCCCCCCACAAGAAAGGTAGGCCTTAAAAGCGCGCCCTTGTAGTGCCACGAAAAGGGGCCTACAGTACCCTTACAAGGACTCTAGTGCCCTTCAACGAGCCCTCCTGGTACCCTCAAAGGACCGGGTAAGCCGGGGCCGAGGCCGAATATGGATGTCTCCAAATGGATCGTCCAAGTGCCACATGGCGCGGCGAGGAAGGGAGACAAGACTTGCCAAGTCTCGGATAAGGGTCTGCATGGGCTCTTAGGGTTTCGGGTTTAGGGTGCAGGGTCTAGGGTTTAGGCTTTATAGGTCTCAGGGTGGGTTCCTGTTGGAGCTTAAAACAGGTGTTCTCAAGTGTAAAGGGTGCGGCTTTCCTCGGGTCCGAAAAGTGCCTGATAAGGGATTCATGTCGTTTCCGTTAAAAAAAATCCTCTAGAGCCTAAGCCGGAGTTCTTTCTGGGGAGTGGGATTTCGGATAATGATAAGGCTGGTGGGGCAAGGCTCCGCCACCCATATTCCACTTTTGGGACTACTTCACTTGAGCAGGCTTCGGCGATGCAAGTCCGGATTTCAGAGCTTACCCCGACGGTCCGAGGTATATAGGGGCTTTAACAATTTGACAATCAGAAGAGGGGGTTTGGGGATCAGTATAGCAAAGATCAGCAAAGCCATGTAAAGTCTGTAGTGGGGCACTGTTGCCAAGTCTTCCGACCCCTGTTGCCACCCCCAACCAAGTAGGCTTCTGGGAAATGCAAGTAAGTGATCCGAGCATAAATTATTGGGTGGTTGAGGAAGCTTTAACTATTGCTTAAACCCCTGGGCATCAAAATAGCCCAAAAGCCTTATATAGTATGGTCTTTGGGCCGAAAAGCCTTAATATATGAGTCCTTAGATTCCTAGGGAACCAGTCGTCAGTCAACCCCCTGCCTTCAAACGCTGCACTCAAAGCCGAAGCCGTGGTGCTAGAACTTCTCTTGTACCACCCTTCAAAACAACAGGCAACTGAAGCTCTGAACCCTAAACCCTATGAGCTCCAGTTAGAATCCCGGTTAAAACCCAACATAACATACCCTACAACAGCCTATCAACCCCAGTAGAATCTTGTAGACTGACTGAGTGTATCCGCCTTCATTGCACTTCGGACCACAGGGCACCCTCGTAGGCACCATAAGTGACCGAGATAAGCACATATTGAAAACAAACTCCGCCTGAAGTTCTGAGACAAGAAACCTAAACTCTTGTGATTCAGTCTCATGATTTATGCGTCTTCCATACCGATACCCTCTGAGCAAGGTCCGCTTTCTTCCTTCAGCGGAGCATGGTGACATTAGGACGAATTGGCCGGCGACTCATCTCACAAGGTGCAATAACACAGGTGGTCGTACTCGGTTCGGGAAGCCACAGCCTCCAAAACCCCTTAGCTAAGGAATACATCGTAGTTCATATTGCAGATTATAATTTCAGGTATGTTGATTAATTCCCTCATAGAACCCTGATTAATCCCTCTAAGGAGCCCTGCGAAGGTATATTCCAAAATTAAGGGATATTGGAGTCTCTGGGAAGCCTAACTTCAATTTGCCCTAATATAGTACACTATATAATAGGATCCCCATTATAAGGACCCCGAAATAAGGCACCCCTAAACCCTATAAGCCCTTATAGATCCCCTGTAGTACCCTTACAGTAACCCTTTACAGGAGCATGAAGGCTCGCGGCTAGGCAAGAAGCTCGCAGCGAATCTCGTCGCTTGGATACCTGAAAGCGCGTCCGGCCGGTGATATGTAATATAGGGGCCTTAAGAGTGAGAACAGGGTTTGGGGTAATTATACCACAACTAATTATAATAAGGAACCCCTGAAATGGTATAGGTTTTTATTAAGGCCCCTATATTCTGTACTGTCGAAAGGCTTGACGACACACTGGGACCTGCATCCAAACAAATGGTAACTGCTTAAAGCAGTGCCGGCAAAACCACCCATCTAGACCGTGCAGTGCCGTGCAGGTCACCCCAAAGAAACGCGTGCAGCCACAACACACGCCCGCAAACTCGTAAAGGAATTCACGGCTGAAGTAGAATCCAAGCTCCAAACAAGCCGAACCAACAATCTGAAAGCAAGGTCATCGTGCTGCGCTCTTGGAACCCGAAAATTACCTTTGCCAGGACTAGGATTTAGGGTTTAGGGCTAAAGTCCATCCTGAGTTCACACTTTTTGTTTGCGGTTACTATAGGGGCCTCAATAATTGTATAGACTAGGGTTTGAGGGTACATTATACTATACTCGTAATAAAGAACCCCCCCCAAGTATAGGTAATTATTAAGGCCCTTAGTTGGTTTCGATTTCAGTGTCATGTAGCGCTTGCACTTGACTCGCAATAGGCATATATCTTCAAGCCATTACAAGCTTCAACAGGAAAATCAAATTGGTCGACCTAGCAAACCTACACCGGAAGCATCCCGGTCAGTAAACCTTGTTGATAGAACTCGTTTAGAGCGCTGTAGTCGAAACAAGAACCCCGAAACAGAACCCCAAACAGCGCAATGCCAGAACCTGTTCAGTAACCCCTGTAGGACCCTGAACTGTAAACCCAACAGCAGAACCCCTTATGCAAATCGTCAGTAGCAACCTTATAGAGCCTCCGAGGTCCCCGAGAAAGCCACTCACTTCTTCATGGCAAAGCGTTCTGCACGTTGCTTTCGTTTTTGCTCTTCCTTGCTCAGAGGCTCCATTGGTTTAGGCTTTGGGGTTTGGGAGCTTAGGGGTCCACATATATATATATATATATATGGATTTAGGCCCCGAAAGACCATTCATAGTACCAAATTCCATGATGGTAGCATATATGGCGCGTCTTGGCTGGGGTCTTAACGGGTGTCTCAAATTTTGGGGTTCCCTTATGAGTTATGAGTTAAACCCTAAACCCTAAACCCTGAACCCTAAACCCTAAACCCTGAACCCTAAACCCTAAACCCTGAACCCTAAACCAGTGTTTAAGGAGTCGTAGGGGTCTCAGCGAGTTTTTATGTCTTGGGGTTTACAGGGGGGTCCCTTATGGGTCCAGGGTTTAAGGTTTAGGGTTTACAGCTGCTAGGGTTCCTTGACAGGTTCCTCTTAAGGATTTAGGGTTCCTTACATGGTGAACTTCGGAGAAAGGATCCTTAGAAGGTATTTCGAGCCAATGTGCTAACGGTTCTATACGGCTCTGTTGGGGTTTACGGTTTGGGGTTCAGGGTGGAGATCTGGGCTTCGAGGTTTTATTGGGTCCGAAAGAGGTTCTGTTTGGATTTCAAACGGGACATTTGGATGATTGGGGGTGTAGCCCAAGTGCCCTTGCATAGAGCTTTTGTGTTCTTCAACAGCGGACACTTCGAAGAGTGCAGTTGGAGGGTCCAGGCAGCATTTCGGGTGTGTAAGGGCTCTAGAGGGGCTTATATTCAGGCTTCAGGGGTTCTAAGATTCTAGTCTACGTCTTAGGGCTTTATGGTTCGAGGGTGTTGGGGTTTAGTGCATCGGGTTTCCTCTTGGGGTTAAGAACTGAAGTGTATCTGGTCTGGCATGTAGATTCCAGGCCAAGGGCTCTTGCCTTTTGGGAGGACTACAGGGGCTACTCTCGTAGGGCCCCGTCTGAGGGTTCTTTCCACAAGCAGTGCATCTGTGCTGCATACATGAATTAGGAGACTCTGAACCCTTGCAGCACCGCACTTGTGGAGTTAGCTTTCTTCGAAAGTACTGCATCGGCACTGAGCTCTCTTCGACGTCCGAGTGGGAGTGTAGTTCAGGGTTTAGGGTTGAGGCATTCGGGCTTTGAGCAGTGGTCTAGACGGTCTAGACTAGCTTTGTGGCACATTGTAGAAATGTTAGGGCCTACGGTCGGATATTATGATTCCACATGATCGAACATACATATTCGACGATACTCCTATTCACAGGTTTCATGAAAACAAGCAAAACCACAATGCCCGAGGCCGAGGCCACAATCACTAAAGGCAACCTCAAAATTCGCAAGCCTGCAAAACCCGAAGGCCATAAACCCTGAAACCTTAACCCTAAACCCTAAACCCTAAACCCTGGAACCCTAAACCCTGAAACCCTGTAAATTATTGTACTCTAAACCTCAAAGACCTCGAGCCCTATGAAGGTTCGAAAGACCCGAAAGACGCGATCCTACCAAAGACACCACCGCACAAAGCCACGCTCTTTAAAAAGCCTGGACCCCTACATGCGATATAATGGAAACTAACCACGCAACCCTAAACCCTTGAAAAAACCCAAAACCCCTAAAACCTAAACCCTACAGTAAAATAATGAACCTCCGAGGCCTCTGGATCGGCTGGTGCACTGGTCTCAGCGGCCGCGCGCTTGGTGCCACGTTGTGGAGGCCCCGGGCCCCTGTGGGGTTTCGGGGCTTCAGGGGTTTAAGCCACCCTTCTCACAGCTTTTGAGAGGTTTAGGGTTTAGGGTTTAAGCCACCCTAAAGCGGTTGAGAGGTTTAGGGTTTAGGGTTTAAGCCACCCTAAATCGGCTGAGAAGTTTAGGGTTTAGGGGTTGCTGGAAAGGTTCCTTTAATAGTTCGTCCAACGATTGGGGTTCCTCAAAAGGTGGGTTCCTTCGAGGGTTTTTTATTTAGGTAGGGTTTCTAAAACTTTGGTTCCTTCAAGGGTTTAGGGTTTAAAGGGGTGGTTCCTGTGAGGATTCTTTACAGCCTTTAAAGGTTCAGGGTTTAACGGGGTGTGGGGTGTTGGGTTCAATCTTTTTTCGATGGTTCTACAAGGACTCTACAAAGGGGTGTGCAGGGCGGTGTTTCTGGGTTCCCTAAAAAGTTTTATAAGGATTCAATACAGGGGTGTGGGGTATGGGGTGCCGTGGTTTTGGGTTTCGGGGTTCCTTTAATGGCACCCTCAAGGCTTCTACAAGGATCCTCCTAAAGAGGTCTGGGGTGCAGAGTTTCAGGGGTTGCACAGAGTCTTTGTAAGGTTTCATAAGTTGTTCACCAATTGTTAGAACCTTCCAAGTGTTTCGGAGGATTCTCTAAGGGGTATGTGGTGCATAACCTATAACCACTAGTCTAGTCTTTAAGGTGTCAGCATCCTCCAGCTTGCCGATAGCCAATCGAGTGTAGACGTCTTCTGTCTGCAAGTTCCCCAGGTTGGCACACCAGGCTGCCCGTCACCCCCCCTGGTAGACTCAGCGAACTGGCTTGCCACCCTCCACCGGGTTTCCAGCTGCACTCTAGTCCCGAAATTAAACCCTAAACCCTCAATCACTGTCCCGGCTGCGAGCGAAGGCTTGGACACACACGCCGCCGACGAGGGGTCGTGGTGTCGTTCCCATCTGATTTTGCTCCAGGCGCTGTTGCTCTTAGGCGAACCGGGACGCATCTCGTGAGTTCAGATTTCCAGCATCACTAGTGCTAACGATAGACTTTTCCATCGAGGCCCGGATTGCATTGAGGAGAGGTAGCTGCACTAGCGATGTAACCGGCAGTCTAATTCCTACGATGATCCTGACCGAGAGCACACTGGAAATGCCCCCATTCTTCTGCAACGCAGCATACCTGCCAGCCGTCAACTTGAGAACCTGATGCACAAACTGTTGAAAGAAAGCCAAACCCCTAAGGGTCACGTGTGATGATGTATATGCTTTGAAAAGCAAGTACCTATACACGAAACCCTTTGCGACCCTAAGGGCGAGCAAGCGGACCATACATAGACTAGAGGTATAGTTAGGATGATAGAGAAACCCTGCTTATAGTTTACGTTCGAAATGCCCTGAGACCTCCTTTGTTTGAACTGACAAGAAGTGGCGTTTAAGATTTCGGGCGCCGGAACCGCCAGAGATCATGATAGAATTCCAGAATGATTGGACTGTGTGTCCGGGCATGCAATGCACAGTGACATTCACTGGCGAGCTCGATCAAACAACTACTTGCAGGCAGGCCTTAAGAACCTATGAACTCCCGCTATCCGGTTCGAAACGCGGTAAAACCTTGCACCCTGAATCCTTACAGCTTAAATCACAAATCAAGTTCTATAATTCCCTAAATCCTAAACCCACAACCCTAAAACCCCTGAAGCCCCTCGCCCCTCACCCTGAAAGCCTGAAACCCCAAACCCCTTAAAACGCAAAACCCCAACCCTTGCCACCTTCGCCTTTCGATTGGGTAGGCTGGCAGCACACGCCCGTTCTTCGCTGCCTGACAGATGGTCATTGAGGATTCCGTTATGGTACCCGGTTTAGGGTTTAGGGTTTAAGGTTTAGGGTTATTAAGGGCTCCTTTAGGGGATCCTTAAAGGGAGTCTTTATGTGCTCCTTTAAGGGATCCTTGAGGGGTTCCTTACAGGGTTCCTTTAAGGGATCCTCTCAAGGGTTGCTTCATGGATACTCTAAAGTTACTGGAAGTTTTTGTTTTCGTCGGCCCGTAGAATTCCAGCACATCTTTGACTCGCCTTTTGTATGACAGTCTGTATGGCACAGGATTGCGACAAGCAGCACAGGAGCCGTCTGCAATATCCTGTGATCATGACAACAGACCACGTACAACTCCTGCCGATGCATCCGCGGACTCCATCAAAGTGAATATGTTGCCGTGGACGATTGCATCCAGACTGGCTTGACACGTCTCACCTTTCCAGTCAATCTCGGTCATTTTCACCTTCAAGCCTTGAAGTTCCGTACTATAACTATACCATGATGGGCCCCCAAAACCCTCTTCTAGTCATTAAGGCCCCTATACTATAGATTCTATAGATCCCATCTAGAGCCTTTCCCTTCAAAGGGAACCCTATTCTAACTATTAAGGACCCCTGTATAAAACACTCATAGTAGCCGTTATAGTAACCCTTATAGTCCCCTTTAAAGGAACCGTAAGGGACGACCCTTTAGCGCTAAACCCTACATCCTATTCTAATTGTTGAATCCTGTGCATGCGTGTGTCTTGCGGTGCAAGTCCTGCAGAGTTGGCTTTCCAGGCTTCAACCGCCCCAAAAGTATGTAGAAGACCAGGCCTTTATGGGTTTTTTGGGCAACTATTTTGCCTACTTTGGGGCTTTAGGCAGCAACTCGCTCTGATCTCCACTTGATCTGTTCGCTTACGGTCTCGTCGAGCTGCCGCATCAACTTGCGCGTCATGTTGGCAGGTCCTCAGAGACTGAAAATTCCTTAACTAATGAATATACCTTGAATTAAACCCCAAGGGTCCAAGTACCTACTAATCGTATACTCTCCAAAATCCTAACATACAGAAGCTACTATCCTAAAACCGAGTACCAATTATTGGGTCCTTTGGACCCGTGGGGTTTCCATGCTCTATATAGCGGGCTCGTTGGAGGCTGGACTCGCTAGTAGCGACGTGGTGTGGCATGTCCACAGGTGCTTCACCGCTATTGCGCTGCATCATCCGTAAGGCTGCCTGTACCCATATAGTATATAATTAGGCCGTAAAAGTAGCTATATAGGGACCCGTTTAAGCCTTGAGTATCTACTAAAATTAAAGGTGCATGGAGCCTTTGGGCATGTAGAGGCTCCATGGTATATAGTTCCTTTTTGTGATTTGTATTTAGGATCCTATAAGGTAATCCCGAAAAGGAACTACTATGGAGCCTATGAGAAGAGGCTTGCTAGCACCACTTGCTTGCGTGACCACGCTTCCTCGCGAAACAAGACAGTGTGGAGGACCTTGTAGCTGTCCGACTGGGACTGTTGCATGTAAACATGCAGGCGGCCAGCAAACTCGCTGCGCCAGGTCTGGGTGCACTTCGTGACCGCCGACTTTGATGAGGTCTTGAGCTGGGTCTGATTGACCCACGAAACCAGCGCAGACATCACACAGGTCTGGGTCATTGTTCAACACGTCAGCCTGTAAGGGGTTTAGAGTTTAAGGTTTAAACAGGATCTATCCCAACCATGTGCCATAGGAAATATAATTCCATGGTTAGAGTTGGGTTAGGAGTGATATGTTGCCCTTACTTGACGGGGTCAACTCTTATGGATTCGACATGTAGAACAGTAGGTGTCCGACGATATGGGTAAGGTATGACCCTCTAGGCAGGGTTTGGAATTTAGATTTAATGTCTTAGGGCTTTGAACTCTGAGGCCAACATCCTGTCCGAACCCCTCGGAACCTATCCCTTTAATCCTCTTCAGGGGTACTGCCTCTGTCTGCGTATGTAAGGTGCCCGAAAATCTCTATCAAACCTTCTGGCGCCCGTGCTCCCAACCTTATTAAAGCCATCCCCAAAGGCTCAGTGCTGAGGCTTCAGTAATTCCAGACATAAGATTTGAGGTTTCAGTTCCACACGGGATGAAGAAATACGTAACTGATCGACCAGAAGGTAGTTTCCAAGTGATCAGTGATAAGCTATCACTAAGGCTGCTGAGCCCCTACGTTGCGTCTTGTTTCTGCATGCTCAGTATAGGGGGCGATCATTACCAATTCTATAATTCCTCAACGTCCCAAACTACTTTTTAGTCTACCCCACGAGCCTCATTCTAATTACTACCCTAAGGCCCAACATGGGCCAAAAGCCGCCCCTCTGTTAGGATTCGGGGATTGAAGAGCTAACCCTGACAAAACTGCCCCAGAGCAACCAGAGATGCGCCTTTTTCTGCAAGAAGGCCTGTGCTGGTTTAGGGTTTAGAGTTGGGTTAAACGCAGCAGAATTGAGGAAGTTTCGGGTTTGGTGTCCGCAAGCGAGGGTTTTGAAGTTTTGCGAGTGAAGAAATCGTATTTTGGTTCTCAATGCCCTCTGCGGCTGCATTTTTCGACTTTGTCGCTCTTAACCCCGCGTACTAAGATTTAACTAGCTCGGAGGCATAGTGCGGTGTCACGCCGGTGAGGACACTAGGTTCCCAGGAGCCCCCTAATTAGAACCCCGCAATAAGAAGGGTACCCTTGGTCCTAGTATTTGGCTTTAATAAGGGGCCCCAACAAGAAAAAAATCAAGGGTACTACAGTACCTGGGAGCCCAGCCAAAAATAATCAAAATCCACTACACGATGATGCTCCAAAATTTTGCAGAATTCCCTTGGCTGACTTCTGAACCCCTCCTAAAACTTAAACTTTTAGCCTTCGTATTATAGTTCATATGGATGTTGTTCTAAATTAAGGGAGCCATGCCCAGGCATTAGCACAGAGCTTGCGCCCGCCCTTGCGCCGTCTTGCGCGCGCAGGGGTTTTCACTCATATCAACATAACCCCTCACAANATGGATGTTGTTCTAAATTAAGGGAGCCATGCCCAGGCATTAGCACAGAGCTTGCGCCCGCCCTTGCGCCGTCTTGCGCGCGCAGGGGTTTTCACTCATATCAACATAACCCCTCACAAACCATAAATTAACATGCATTTCGACTTAGTTATAGTATGTTATTTATCTTGCGCCCGCCCTTGCGCGAGCTTGCGCGCGCACGGGTTTTTAACTGTTGTTCACCACCATGCAAAGCCCTATTGCCGGCCCTACTCTTCCTACAAGAGGCGGGGGTTTAGAACGGCATCCANCGCCCGCCCTTGCGCGAGCTTGCGCGCGCACGGGTTTTTAACTGTTGTTCACCACCATGCAAAGCCCTATTGCCGGCCCTACTCTTCCTACAAGAGGCGGGGGTTTAGAACGGCATCCATATAGAAATCTAAAAAGTTAAAGTCCTAAGAGCCAACCAGAAGAACGTCAAGTTCCGCTTTTTTCCACCCATAAAGAAACTGAATCTGCAACCTGGGCAGCCGGCCCTTCGTGGGATTCGGGTTGCGTTGTCAAGCTGTTAGGACGTCGGTTTTGGGTTACCGCAACGATTTCGGGTTTCGGGTTTAAGCTTGCTCTATGGCTGTGGAATCGATTTGCACTACCTTAATTGCCTTCTGTTAGCTATGTGGTGTTGCTTCCTTCCTCAACACACGACGTTCGCTGTAGGACTGCTTCACCAAAACAGAACGACGTTGGAGGGTCTTGGCATTCCTCAACTTACAGATACAATTACTTAGACTACTTGAGCTTCAGGGTTTCTTTTAGGGCTTTATAGGGTCCACAAGGGTAGCGTGAGGAGCCGAATACCCCAATTTACTACTCTAAGGCTTTGAACCCCCAAGTACTAAATTCGTAATGCTGCTTCACATCTAAAACACAATGCTTATACAGTGGAGGAATAGCAAAAGTACTGGCAATAGTACTTGTAATAAATAACATTGGCATTGGGGATCACGAATTTTGGACCGTTTTGAGTCTCTGGGCAACCCGCAGCCGACATGTTCAGCACTTGACCTTTCAACCATAAAGGAATACAGCTTCCCACAAGTTTACTGCTCGTTTAGGGACACATGAAAGGTAGCCCCTAGATGCTACATTAAGGTCTCGTGGTCTTATGTTTGGCTTTATGCTTCTGTATTATGTGGTTTCATAACAGCCCTAGGGCAGGCCAGAGTTTGTGATACATTGCCGTATAGTGATGCGGAGACTATACTTACCTGTTGTCTGTATTGTAGTCCCCATGCTCGGCTACCTTACAGGATCCTAGTAGACAACGAAAGCTTTCACACAGCAGTCATCGATCCCTGACGAGTCCGGACTCTTTTCCAACTGCTTTCGCAACGGTGGCGTAGTCTGCGATCTTCGGACTTCCTTCACGGTCCGCTCGATGTTTCGCATTTCTTGCAGAAATGTCCTTCGCAGTCTAGAGGACCGACCGTTTTCCCGGTCGTGTTCTCGCAGACACAAAGCAGAGGAAAATCGAAATATCTAACAGTTTCTCGGGGTAGGGAGGGCGGGAGAAGAAAAGAAATAAGACACGGGTCTTATACCGATAACGGCCACGGACGCGAACATGTTCGTAGCGATCGACAGCTGCAAATCCTCAGAGGTCGATCAATGTAAACATGAAAGCAAAGCGTTGTCACTTCGCACAACCGCGTGCTACACTACAAAACTTTGGTTAAACCACATAAGGGGACTGTAATGGTAAGTATAGGCTATAGGCTATAATTAGGGCTGTAGGTGGCGAGATACTACTACCTTAAGGGTCCAGGTGCTCAAACTGTAGGGCTTTGGGAGCCCAGAACCCTTCCAAACGGAATTTGTTTGGGACCTGAGACCGTGGGCTCATGGACCCTTAAAGCCTCAAGGATTGTTAAGCGAATCCCGGGCCTCCAGGTCGTTCTTTGCCTCACTGACAGAGTCCGGAAGCCGCTTCGTAGGTGCAGAGCGCGTCTCGGAGAGTCCCCACCTGAACCCTGAACCCTGACTTTGAAGCAACCCTGGAGAAACAAGTATAGACTGTTATTTCATACATAAAGGTTCCTTAAGGGAACAACTGGTCCGAAAAAGGCATTCAAGTATGGTACTCCAGAACCCAGAACCCGAAATCCTAAACCCTAAACTCTGAATCGAACCCCTCTTAAAGCTTTCAGGGTTTAGGGTTCAAGGGCTAGGGTCCAGGGGCTTGTGGCTTGGGGGTTTTGTGCTGAGGGGGTATACGGTACAGATGTAGGGTTTCGTGGTGTAGCATAACTCTGGCTTCTTCCTTGCTTATCGGTCCTAGCCAGAAAACTGTATGACCAACAAGAAGAGGGATTTTGCGACATATATACTTGTAGTAGAGTCGGGGGACTCAATAACTAGCCTCATAGCTTAGGGCTCATAACTATCTTGCTTGCGAAGTCCCCTAATCCGAGAAGCAAATCTTGAAACAGCTACGATCTGCGGAGGATTACTTCGCTTAGGTCTGGACCCTAAACTTTCAACCGTTTCAGAGCTCTTGTTGAACCCTTCTAGGACCCTTAATACCCCAAAACCCACAAAGCTGTGAAAAGCTTGAACAAGAACTCTGTAACCCGGTAAAGTAAAGCCCTATGACACACCTTTAAAGCTGTAACCCAGAGGGTCCATATATACTACCATTATGGAATTAAGTCCTAAAGGACCATCCCCGGTATGTTTTGGGGCCCTAATTCCACAATAGGCGTATATGTGGGCCCTCTTGGTAACACCACCCTAAATCAAGCAAAGTACCCTATAAAACACAAATGGCGATAACACTGATTCTGTAGACCTCGTAAAGCGTTCAACAAAACAACAACCCCCAAAACGCCTGCGGTTGTGGGCAACAAGTTTTCGAACTCTAGACTTTGGAGACCTTTCCTCGTCAAGAGTTTAGCGCTAACTTCGTTCCTTCTAGGGGGTTCGGTCCTAAGGCAGTGGGTCCACATTGGTTTTCGCACGACTGATAACGAGCACCGATCTGCAGTGATATTTTATCCTATACATATCCACCCTAAGTGCCCCTTTTTGGGGACCATATACCCCTATTTGAGGGTACAAGGAGGGTCCTGGTACTGGGGCCAAACCTGACACAGTGCTTGGGAGAGTTCAAGCACTGTGTCAGGTTTGGCCCCAGTACCAGGACCGTCCTTGTACCCTCAAATGGGGTATATGGTCCCAAATAAGGGGAATTTAGTGTCTAATAGAGGGTAGATGGAGGGTCTAGGTAATGCGCCTTCCCAGCACTCTTCCTGATCTCAGTTTCCTGATGGTTTCTTGCTGCGCGGCTTGCTGCGCCATGTCGCTGTAGACGATCTGTTTCCATAGGTTCAAAACTGAAGCACCAGTGAGGTTCGTTGGCAAGGCCTCCGTCTTGACTGAGATACCACTTAGAGCCCTGGTGATTGCATTCTTCAGCCAAGGGCCAAGGGAGTTCAGGGTTGAGGGCTTGACATGGGACTTAGTAAGCAGGCTACAAGTACAGCCACAAGTACTCGAAGCGGATTCATCCTTGAGATTATACCTGTATCTATGGTCGAGTTTCGATACAGGTCCCGCATTCAAGCAGGGTTAGCGGCTTCACAGACCTAATTACCTGAACGTTTTGCGGAGGTACACCCAATATTTAGGTTCAGTCTTCACCTACCATTCTGCATAGCTCCGGGTGCCAGACCCTTAACCTAAAATCCAAACCTAAAGCTCTGAGACTCTTACAAAACCTCAAAACCTTCAGAACCATAAAAATACCAACGTAAAAGATTCAAAACGCACACAAACACACACATGTGCAGGTCTCCAATCTGAGCTTTGAAAACATTGTACTTTCCTACACACCTGATTATCCGAAAATTAAGTGCATTCACTCAGTATCGAAATCATCTTCCAGCTGTACAGGCAGGTACGTCTGGCTGATCAGGCCAGATATCACCATGCGCTGACAGTGTCTTCGTTGGGCAGTGACTGTCAGGCATGCACTGCCCCCTGCGTTACTCAACTTGCTCTGTCAAAGGATATCTTTGGCAACAGGAGTTACACACACACACCTTCCCAGTGGGAGGGGGTAGCTTCGCATTTTGAATCATGATACGGCTAAGTAGCTGGAATCGCATCGCTGCTCTCTTGTGGAGCTTGAATCTGAACTTGCAAAAACGCAAAATCCGACAACAGCTTCGTATGCAGGTCCTGCGCCTTGCTTTGCTTGAGAAACAACTCTGTAACAGCAACTATCAACTCAGCCACGCGCTGCTCACTCTCTCGGATCCTGGTCAGGCTTTGAAGGACTCTCGCTTGCTTGGGATGGGGCAGCGGGCTTGCGAGGGGTCAGCGCAAGTCCGGCTTGCGCTAACTTGGCTTTGGCTCTGATAAGCTCTTCAGAATCAGCACTGAACGATGCGGCGGCCGCTAGAACGCGACCTATGATTTCTTTCAACAGAACATCCACTAACGGCTCCATGAAAGATGCTGCCTGCTTGTGCTTATCCGGCACAGGCAAACATTGCTCCTTGATGCACTCAAGTGCAACTGCATCAACGTCAGCTTTCGTTTCACGAAAGCCTCTTTGCAACTGAGTAACCAAAACCCTCTCGGCAGTGTTGCGGGTCCACACTGACAATCGACTGGAAACGACTGAAATCGCATCGTTGCTCTCTTGTGGAGCTTGAGTCTGAACTTGCAAAGACGCAAAATCCGACAACAGCTTCGTATGCAGGTCCTGCGCCTTGCTTTGCTTGAGAAACAACTCTGTAACAGCAACTATCAACTCAGCCACGCGCTGCTCACTCTCTCGGATCCTGGTCNACGCAAAATCCGACAACAGCTTCGTATGCAGGTCCTGCGCCTTGCTTTGCTTGAGAAACAACTCTGTAACAGCAACTATCAACTCAGCCACGCGCTGCTCACTCTCTCGGATCCTGGTCAGGCTTTGAAGGACTCTCGCTTGCTTGGGATGGGGCAGCGGGCTTGCGAGGGGTCAGCGCAAGTCCGGCTTGCGCTAACTTGGCTTTGGCTCNCGCTGCTCACTCTCTCGGATCCTGGTCAGGCTTTGAAGGACTCTCGCTTGCTTGGGATGGGGCAGCGGGCTTGCGAGGGGTCAGCGCAAGTCCGGCTTGCGCTAACTTGGCTTTGGCTCGGATAAGCTCTTCGGAATCCTCGAATCGCAAGCAAGAAGAGAACAGGCTGAACCAACGCTTCTCAGATGGAGACATTTGACAGAATCAGAAAAGATCAACAGACTGAATCTCAGGCAGAATAGCAGACTGAATCCAGTCGGCAGGCTTAGGTCAGGTGTTCCGATGGCAGGGAACAAATCTGGTCATTGACATGACCTTCATCCGGGCAACCCCGGAGCAGACAGCGCGATAAACGAAAGCTGCCTGGAGCACACATGTGCAGGTCTCCAATCTGAGCTTTGAAAACATTGTACCTTCCTACGCACCTGATTATCCGAAAATTAAGTGCATTCACTCAGTATCGAAATCATCTTCCAGCTGTACAAGCAGGTACGTCTGGCTGATCAGGCCAAATATCACCATGCGCTGACAGTGTCTTCGTTGGGCAGTGACTGTCAGGCATGCACTGCCCCCCTGCGTTACTCAACTTGCTCTGTCAAAGGATATCCTTGGCAACAGGAGTTACACACACACACACAGCCACGTAAAACAAAAAACACAGCGTCTATATGCACAAAAGGCAGCAACCAGCCCTCCTGCAGTCTCAGTGGCCGCTTTGCCCTGGCAGTGAGCTTCGCCGACTCGTCCTCCTGCACAGCAGATGTGGGAAAGGCTCTTTCTTTGGGTTTAGGGTTTAGAGCTTTAGGGTTCAGGGTTTTGGGGTTTAGATGTCTGACTTGGTAACGACCTGGAGCAGCAAATTTCAATACCAATCGAATAATGTTAGGAACGTTAACAAAAATAGTAATACCAACAATACTACATAGAGCATTGAGCCTCAGAGTTGCCCCGCAGTGCCTTTTTATACCATTGTATCTTGGCCCAACAGCCTGAAAATCAGAGTCCTTAGGACCTTGGTGAAAGAAACTCCAGACACCCTGCAAGCCCCCAACCCGTAGCCAACCCCAAGCCCGAAGCCGTAAACCCTACTTGGAGGGGCAGGGGACTTAGTAAGTCGTTTATAAGTAGGGTTATAATTGGGGGTAACTCCATGTAGGGTACTTATAACTCTACTTATAACTCAATTACTAAGTCCCCTGCCCCTCCAAGTAAACCGTGAGCTTTAAACCCTAAGCCCTCGACCCTCGACCTTATACAGGAGGTTCCTTTTCGTGCGTTTCCGGTAGGCCCCAGCGCTTCGCCCGAGCCGCGAGCTTCTCCTCAGCTTCCGCTGTTTCCGGCTCAGGTAAAAATGTGGCCTTAATGATTAGAATAGGGTTTAGGGGTTATAGATACGGTTCAGGGTTTAGGGCGAGGGTTTTGGGTTCTTTGGGCAATAACTTAATGATGATTCCATCACTGTTTTGAGGACATTATGTTCGAATCTAAAAAGCTTCACTTTATAAGGAACCTTTACAGAATCCCTTATAGGAACCTTTATGTTATAGTTCCCTTTTTTGGGGAACCCTTATAAGATCCCTTATAGCCCTGGGAATAATGGCCCTAAACGAACCCTAGATCCGAACTCTGAAGGAGGTTGAGGGTGCAGGGGTTCTTACTTAGTTGCTGAGTTCATAAGCCCCAAGACTGGGCTTTTAAGTAACCAGCGAGAAAAAAGTATAAACTTTTTTTTTCATAATGGTTCCTTTAAGGAAAAAAGTAAAAAAAAAGTATGGTACTCCAAAGCCCAGAAGAAGTGTAGACTTTCAGTTTTTATAGTAGGTAATATTATCCCCCAAAAGTGTAAAGTGTATCCACTCAGCTGCTAAGTTTATCAATCCAGACACCTCGCCCTCTGGAGAATGCGCATCATGCTGACAAATGCTGACAGAAGGCACTGAACTTCCTGCGCCAACCACAGATACTGCCAGCAGCAATACAGATTATGCACACAGAACACAACATGCTACAATGCTAACATTACAACTTAGCATGGCAAGGAACACCACTACGTTAGCAAGAAGAAAAGATCGCATGTCACAAAAAAACATACCACTACAAATTATAAAATGAGGGGTGGCTACGACGTTGACATGACAGAAATAAAACCAACGATACAACTTTATTACCCAATAAGAAAGCAGGGCAGAATGACGATTCTGTCTATCAGCAGTTGCACACGCATGCTTCTGATCATCGTACTGAATTTAAAAGCAAAACACAGTAAGCAGAGTAACAGGGAGCAGTATTAAGAGCTCAGACGGCAAAACAACAACAGCTAACCGTTAAATACAAATGCGCATGTACAGGATGTTGACAGCACCAGCGGCAGTAACACCACAAAACAAACTAAATAACTAAATATGATTTAGTATAATCTTAACAACAGCACCTTAGGCTGCTGCTTCCGTCTCCGTTGACGTCGGCGCCGCGGACGTTCCCGCGTCAGCGGCCAGGCCCCACCGCCTGGGATTCATGTGAGGTCAGGGCCAAGACACCCTCAGAACAAAAACAACAGCAGCAACGGCAACGACATCATCACCATCACCAGCACCAGCACCAGCAGCAGCACCACCACCACCTCAGCCGCTGCCGACCCATGACAACCCCAACGACAGCATTGCTTCTGGGGCTGAAAGCCATCGCATGATAGTAAAGGCCAGGGTTTCGCACGGTTCAGGCGGCCTGTTGTTGAGGGCCTAGTGTTGAGGGTGAGTCGCTGGTGGGGTCTAGGTTTACGCAGTTGCACAACGCCTTCCATGACTCGTTCTGCAGCTTTTGGCCCTAACTGACCCCTGATCCCCTTGTTCAGGGTGAAGTATCAGATGCGTGGTTGTCAAAAACTACCCTAAACCCTAAACCCTAAACCGGTTTAGGGTTTAGGGCTTTTGGGTCCCTACTATAATACGGCACCTATTATTTCGGGTACCCGAAAAGGGGCTTGACAGCCACCCATATAGTACTTGGAGGATCATGGGCCTTAGTAACTAGGGATACAAGTAAGGTAACTATACTCGTAACTCCAATTAGCGTACTTATTATAACCTCATATACTAAGTCCCATGATCCTCCAAGTAGAGTATAGCCTAGTAAACATATAGTGTAGTATAGTTTTGTTTTTTCAGTAGTGTAGTATACGATGATTTTTTCAGTAGACAATACTAAAATACTCAACGCTTGTACAATCACAGTACTCATCCCTTGGAAAAAAGGGCCTGGCGTCCAGAGGTGCCAAAACCGAAACCCGAACACCAAGCTTTAAGTCAAAGCTAGATACAAGGTACCTGTAGAACTTCTCAACACCCAATTACTCTGTGTGTGTATATATATATGTATGTATGTATATATATAACCCATATAAGTACATACACAGAAAATAACGAGAGAGAGAGAGAGCGAGAGAGAGAGCGAGGGAGCAAGAGTGAGATTGTGTTTGTGAGGCCATGGGGTTCAGGGTTTTGGGTTGTGGTTGAAGGTCTCATGGTTGGCCGAAGCCCTGCACCCGCACCCCACATCGTAGACAACATCGCAAATCCTGAACACAAGCCCCTAACGATTTAGGGTTTAGGGTTCAGGGTTCAGGGCTTAGCCCACGAACCCGACACCCTAAACCCTTGCAAACAGAACACTGAGTCGCCGAGGAGAAAGGTCTTTGGACCCCACAACACTGAAATACACAACAAGAGTGGTATCGAACACCTGAAAAAACTGACTATTTAAGTACTCGACTTGTGAACTAGAAACCCTTATATAAGAGATCTTTAATCCTACATGTCTTCATCCCACCTCTTAATTAGAGCTTCCTTCAAGCCTCAGAAAAGGCGAACACCCTAGTTAAACTGCAAACCCTCAAACCCCACACCCCACACCCTAAACCCTAAACCCTCAACCCCTAAACCCTAAACCCTATAAACCCTCAACCCTAAACCCCTAAACCCCACACCCAAAAGCCCTCAGACCGAAACTCGAAGAGGCATGTCCCAGCGGCTTTGCGCGAACCGCTTTCTTCTCCTCCTCGGACAGCTCAGCCTCGGGTTTCGGCACCAGCCCCGCAAGGCTCCTTACCTAAGAAGGCCTAGGGTTTAGGGTTCAGGGATTTAGGGTTTAGGGTTTAGGGGTTTAGGGTTTAGGGTTTAGGGGTTTAGGGTTTAGGGTTTAGGGGTTTAGGGGTTTAGGGTTTAGGGTGGAGGTTTCAGGGAATTAAGTTCGTTTTTGATGGCTCTTTTCCAACTCTGGTGTACAGCGGGAGGAGGAGGAGCCTCGGGTTAGGGCCTCTGCGGGGAAAGGACGAATAAACTGTTCGCCTACCTTTATTTGGGACCATCTACCCCTATCCCAAAGGATCCATGTACCCAAATAGTATATACTTAAGCCTTAAAGTAGTCTCTATAATGGTACTTTGGGGCCAAAGTATATACTATTTGGGTACATGGATCCTTTGGGTATTTGAGGGTACAAGGAGGGTCCTGGTACAGGTACAAGCTCAGAGGCCCCAAACCGACTTGATCAGGCGTCAGGTTAGCTCAGAAATAGAAGTGCAGCCTGCTTTGTGGAGTTGTTTCGATCCCTGAAGTCAACTGGGAACCCCTCCACATCACCATCCCAAGCAACATATTGGCATGTCTGCAGCAGACAATCTCGATCCTACAGGACGACTTGCAGCAGCACTGGAGAACATGCGATAGAAACAGGCTGGAGCAACCATGTTTCACTAGCGGTCCAAGGCCCTAAACCCTAAACCCTAAACCCAAGGTTGACTGGCACCAGGCTTCCTGAAGAAAAACAAGCTGACTAATGCGAGACATGTGTGCGACAATACGTAACAGCCAGGAAACTGTCGAAAGAAGCTTTGGGTACGACCGACACAGCCGGAAGCATTTTTTATAAAGATGATTCCGAACGGGAGCCCAATTTAAAGAACTACTCAATTATCTCCAAGCCACCTCGGTGTCTGGCATCGTTAAATCTGAGCCGCAGTGAAACGAATCCAGAAGTGAAGAACCCTCCTAAAAACGCTGAACGTATAAGCCCTACGCCCTATAGTATTCGTAGAAATAAGTCGAAGTCTTATCAACGTACAAGCTCTAAGCCCCTATGCTCGACTAAATGCGTGCTGAACATTCGTCAACCCATACTGCCAGCAAATTGCGACACTGGTCCTTGTCAACCCAACCCCCGAAGATTTTGAAAACCTACATGCAGAGCGCGACAACCCGAAATACGTAAACTTAAAAACAGCCGGAGTCAGTAGCTCACTCCGACAGTTAAAAGCCTGATTAAACCAGGCCCCACAAACCCTAAACCCTGAATCTGCACTCGATCGCGTCCTTAGGCTTGAACAGGCTGCGATTGGACACAAGTTTTCAGCAAGCAGGCACCCCTTGCTTATAGGATCTAGTAGGGGTTCGGGCTTGGGCTTCGGGGTGCAATAAGTTGGTTTAGGGTTAAGGGTTTACCTTAACCCGGAATACCCTACCTTTTTAAGGACATATATAAGGAAATCGTAATAAGGAGCCCTAAAACGGTAGGTTCTTCAGGGTTAAGGTAGAGAATTGAGCAAACCCTAAACCCCGAAAATTGTGCGGCTTTCGGGTTCTCAGGTCTTGGGTAGAGGCTTCTGGGGCTTACCAAACCCCAAATAACCTGCCTTTAGGGTTTAGGGCGGTTTAGGGTTTAGGACTCCTATAAGGAAATCATATAAAGGAACCCTAAACATACATAGGTTTCTTACGGTCCAGGCATGGCTTGAGATGCCGACAAACTTCAAGCTTTCTCGAACAGACTACACATGTCAGGCCAAAAAGCTTAAAGTTCTCCCATTGGCTACCTAGGGGGTTGAGATTTAGATTTTCGCTCTCAGATCTAAGCTACGGTCGAGGGGTTTAGGGCTTCAGGGTTTAGAGCTTTAGGAAGTTAAGGCTTCAGGGACGTTGGGTTTAACTACCATTTGCTTAAAGGCCACCAAAAAATTTTTTTAAAAAATAATAATCCCTATAGTACCCTTATGAGGGATTATTTTTATTTTTTATTTTTTTGGGGGCCCTTAAGCAAATGGTAGTTGATGGTTACTTCAGGATTTAGGGTTTTGGGGTTCAGGGTCTCGGTTTCACGGTAAGGCGAACCCCCTTGACGACGAAGGACTATATTCCTAGGTAGGGACATCTTCTAAAGCCGCTGTACAACACAGTATAACGATAGCAAACAATTCTGTTAAACCCCATAGTCCGGCCTGATTGGTGTGTCTGAAACTTGTAGGCTCAGTGCCTGTGAAGACAAGCTGAAAATGTTGCCAGAACCCCCAACGCCTTCAAACAAGGGGTGTAGGAACTTGTCCTCAAAGGGTCCACATGCCTTAAAAGCAAGCACTCTCTTGAAAATACTACAGCTACCACAATGCTGAAACAAGAAATCGCCAACTGTTGGACACTGATTTTTGAGGGTCTAGGGGTTCTTTCAACGGTTCCTATAATGATTCCCCCCTAAACCCTAAAGCCTGTTTGAATACAAAGCCCTGCTAGACCTCAAACCCTATACACAAAGGATCACGACCGTAAATCCATAGCTAGCTGACCCCAAGGGTCCATGTGCCCGAATAATATTTACTTTGGTCTTAATGTAGTCCCTATTTAGGTACTTTGGGGCTAAAGTATATTCTATTTTGGTATATGGACCCTTAGGGTAATTGCCCCACAATGGCACTAATTCATTCACCGTGTTTGGGGCGTCTCTACCAAACATCTACATAGGTGACATATGACCCATGACTTTGACAAATGGGCTTCGAAGTCTATCTATGGTCTCCATTGGATCTCCTTTTCGGAGTGCCCCACTATGTATGTATAATATATATATATATATATTATAAAATGTATGTATGTATATATATATATGTATACAGTGACGATTTTTAAACAATCGAATCTAAACCGACATGTTTTACTACCTCCGTGGCCGTCGCGCCCGGGGGGCAACAGGGGCAACAGGGCCGCCAAGTCTACTTACAACCGTGAACCTGTGGTTTTTTAGCCTGCGGTAAATTCCAGACATAACTTGTACACTGCCTCCAACACTTGTTGAAAATACTTCTCCGCGTGTCTACATATATATATATACATATAAACATATACATATATATGTATATGCATATGTATGGATAGGCAGAGTGCAAAAGAAAAGGAGCTGCAATCGATGCTACAGGTAAGAAGTCAAAGTAAGAGCTGTTCCTTTCTTTGCTTCGGCGAGAAGTTGCGCGAGCTGCCCGAAACCAAGCAGGTTGGCAAGATCTTCCGGAGTATTTCCTGCAAGCTAGGGGCCGTACACCCGGCAGCTTAGAGATCCTAAAGGGGCTCCTTCAGGGTTCTTTACAGGGTTCTATCAGGGATCTGTAGGGGTTTCGGGTTTTGGGTCTAGTTGGAGGTTCATGGGCAGCTGTGACTCCAAGTACCTACTACTTTGTGGGGTTTCGAGTCACAGGTCAGCCCTGAGTCCTAACTCTCCCGCATGCCAGAGCAAAAGGTAAATGGCACAGATAAGATAACAGCTAAGACCGAGCTTTTGCTCATTTTACTCGAGTTCCTGAAACCGGTGCTATCAGCAGAACCTTACACCCTAAACCCTAAACCCCTACAACCCTACACGTCTCACCGGCCTGCCCGATCCACGACCGCTGTAGACGAACCTGCGGCCAACAAAGTCTCTACCTCGGCTGCTTTACGCTTTCAGTCTTCTGCCGGGCCTTCATGCCCAAGGAGCCCATACCTGGACATTAAGAAACCTACCTTTTTAGGGTTCCTTATTATGATTTCCTGTTATATGGGTGGTTGTCAAAATTATGGTCCCTCTTTGGGTCCCTAGTATAGTACGGCACCGATTATTTAGGGTACCCAAAAAAGACCCTAATTTTGACAACTACCCATATGTCCTTACACAGGTAGGTTATTTGGGGGTAACGTACCTACAGTAGAGGACTCAATGCCCTGTTTACTCCCTATATAAGGTTTAGGGGTTTAAGGCTCCTAGCCCGCATGCCAAAGCCTGTGAACCCAGGAATCGCCACCCCGAGGGTCCAAATGAAATCCCCAAAAAACATCCCAAGATATTGCGAGGTCATCGACCGCACTTCCCAAGTAGTAGACACGGGAACTAGCCATGAGTTCCGCGGCAATAAGGATGAGTTCGGAAGGGTGGAGGGGGGTGGGGGGGAGAGAATTCCATAATGGCAGTACATACAGATTGTATGACGCCGCCCCAGAACTGGCATAGACCCTTGTAATTACATCCATACAATGCATAGAAACCTTACCGAATTCTATTGAGACCCTGGCCCTAGAACCCCCTTCAAATATTCGGATCCATATAAACAGCCCTGATAACGACCCAGGGTTTTTGAATCAGCTTCCTATATATTCCTATATTACAATCTAGGGGGAAAATTTCAGGTGGGCTCCCGGGGGCTTACCTCAACCTAAACCCAGAACTTATAAAGCCCTGTACATAATCCTTGTCAGCCCTTAACCCGAAACCGTATATATATATATATACATATATATATATATATACATATACAATCCTTATGGCACCCTATACAAGTTCTGTAGACGCCTGAAATGGTAATCTGGCTCTCGAAGCACGACAGGAAGCACTGGCAAACGCTAACACGTGGGCTTCATAAAGATGAGGCGTCACTCTTGAAGGTCCTTGCGTGAGGGATCTTACTATTGGCCCCATTCCTGAAACCTCTCCAGGGCTCAATCATGCGGACCCTATACAGATTCTTGCGTCCTTTCCTCCTGTATATGGCCGCACTATCCGGAACCATTGGGAATACACCTCCGTATATGGGTGGTTGTCACACTTATGGTCCCCTTTTGGGTCCCTAACATAATACGGCACCTTATATTTAGGGTACCCAAAAGGGACCCTAATTTAGAGAACTGCACATATTATATGGAGCTCCTAATTTAATCAAGCAGGAGCCTTCGTGTATGGCTACATTGGGCACAAGCATTTCGATCAACTACAAAATTGGTTTTGAGCCCGAGCCCTCAATCCCTACCTATAGTCTCCATTGTAGTTCCTTTTTTGGTTTAACCAAATATATAATTAGGATCCTATAAGGTAACCCCAAAAAGGAACTACAATGGAGACTATAGGTAACCCCTAAATTACTAAACCCCTAAAGCCCTAAAACCTAAACCCGACATCCCGAAGCCCTAAACCCCAAACACGAGCTTATACTGTACCTAGAGTCTCCATTGTAGTTCCTTTTTTTGGTTAGCCAGTTTTATGGCTAGGATCCTATAATAGAAATTTTGGTTAACCAAAAAAGGAACTACAATGGAGACTATAGGTAGGGGCCATAATAATTAGAAGAGGGTTTGGGGGGCCCATTATACCACAATGCAAAAAAGGAGCCCCCAAGATAGTATAGGTAATTATTAAGGCCCCTGTATTAGAAACATCGATGGTGCGAGGTGAGGTGCTATGTTCTCCATGCCCAAAGAAGCAGCGATATGAATCGCTGCTTGGCCGTTCACGTCCTCAGATTTCTGGCAAGCTTTCCCTGCACCGAACACTACCGAAAGCACTCGTAACCCTGTTCGTTAAAGGGTAATATCGGGGCCTTAATATCTGGACGGGGTTTTGGGCTGCTTTATTCAACTTTATTCATAGTATAGTTCTGCAAGGAGTCCTTAGGACTAATGTTTTTCATTAAGTAGGCCATGTTACTATGCTGGGCTGGCAAAAAGGGTTCCTGTTATGAACACAGCGAGGATCCGGGACTCCTGAGTAGCGAGGACCATTCGATCCCGAACCTTCTGTCACCTTCTCCCGGCACGGTTTAGGGTTAGGGTGTTTAGAGTTTAGGGTGAGGAGTTTAGAGTTTAAGTTTAAACTTCTCCCGAAACGCTTCTTTTGTTTAAAGCTCCTTCTTTTAATGTCTGCCAACCATCATCGGACGACATGAATCAAGGCCTAAAAAAGGCCAGGAGGCCAGGGACGGTTTAGAGTTTAGGGTCAGGGGTCTAGAGTTTAAGTTTAGTGTTAAGGGCTGAGGGAACTTATCCCCCAAGCCCTTAAGCTCAAGAGGCTCTCTGGAAACCTTCTACTGGTAGAAGCCCTGATTCTCAAGCAACCCAAACCCTAAACCTAAAACCTTAAACCCAAAGCCCTCAAGCCACAGCCCTAAACAGTCACCGTCATCCCTCAACCCTCAACCCTCAACCCTAAACTCAAGGCCCCTGAAACTGAGAATCGGTGGCATCGGCTTCTGCACGGACTCGGAGCAAAAGCTCCTCGAATCAGACGGGAGCTGAGCCCTAAATCCCATAAGCCCTACCCTAACCCTGAAAAAACTACCTTTTTAGGGTTCCTGATTATGACTTCCTTATATAAGTCCTTGAACAGGTAGGTTATTCCGGGTTAAGGTAAATCCTAGAGGATTTAGGTCTTGGCTTCAGGGCTGAAGCCTTAAACACTATACACCCTGAACCCTACACGGTTTAGGGTTAGGCCTTAAACCCTAAACCGTGAGGGTTGAGGGCTTAGGGTGTTACTTGGGCTGGTTCTTAGATTCTTGCTAGAAGAGGTATTAATACTACTATGTGTTACTATTGTCATTATGATGGACAATCCGCTACTATGATTAGAGGCATTGCTATAACTGTCATTATTCTTAACGTCGTTATGTCTTGTTTTTCAGTCTACTCTTTCATGAACTGCAGCCGGGCCACGACGACCTGATCATGACCTCCCCAAACGGCATCGTGAAGCACACTGCTCTCTGCCCAGTCGAAAGAGTTCGGCGTGCTGCCCACATCCTGGGTTCTTGCGAAAGGATTTATTTGAAGGTACCATAACAAGGAAACCATATTATTTACAATAGAACCCTATTATGGTAACTTAAACTAAATCCCCTTAACAGGAACCCAGCATCTACCAAATGTTGCACCATGTCTACATGGCCGTTGGCAGCGGCCCAATGCAACGGAATCGCCCCCTCGTGATCTCGCATATCGCTTGCAGCGCCATGACAACGTAGTGCCTCTGCTACCTCGCGAGCTACTTTCTTTTCCCAAGATGCACACCTAGTCTGGTTGTTTGCAAAATTTGCCCGCTAACTCAGCAAAAACAAAACCGTAATGCAAAATTGGAGTTGCTCCGACATGACCTTCAGCCGCAGCTGCGTGGTACTCTGTGCTGGCAATATCTGCTGCAGGAGCTGCCCGAACTATACCACCAGCTCGGCTTGAAACGAACCTGGCAAACCGATCGCGCGACCAGAAAGTACCGCTCCTCATAACCTCGGTTCCACAGCAACCCTTTTCGGCTTACAACCTTAAACCACAGGACTTTTAAACCGAAACTTTAAATTAACCCTAGGCCCTCAAAAGGAACCAAGCAACGATCACTCTGAACTCCCAGCTCGGAGATGGTGCAGTGTAGACCTTCACCGGCTGAATGTCTGCACCCTGCTGCAGCAACTGCGTCACAACCTCAGTAGGTTTAGGTTTCCGGTTTAGTTCCGGAGTGCCAGAGACATGAAAGTGCTAAACTGTCAGAGTCTTGCCATGCCTAAATACATCAAGTTATTCGGAATGGTACTACGGCGTAAATCGTAAGACCATAAGACCCCACAAAGTTTATTCCGGTTCAATTCATATTATTGAAGCAGAAAAACGAAATGTGCCATAATGATTTTGAACCGCAAGAAGCGACAAAAGCTTCAAAGATGTGTATTGCACAACTGCCTAGACCCTGGATTGGATTGCGCGGACCCCCGGTACCTCTACCGTAAACCGCAAACCGCCTACATTCCCGAACCCCAAATCCAAAAGCCCTAATTCCCCAAAACTCCAAAATACATAACATCCTAGCCCTAAGAGTCAAGTAGCCAAACAGAAGGGTTCCCGGTGCTCAATGCCATTCAGTGTATTCCCTAACCCCAAATAACCTACTTTTCTACGGACTTTTATGAGGAAATGTTAAACAGGAACTCTGAAAAGGTAGGTTTCTTAGGGTCTATTTCGTATTTGGGACCTAAATCTCTGATACATGGATACTTGGACCCTCTAGGTGAACTCCCACCGAACCAGGAAACTGTCGCGTGTCCCGATCTGGCAGCCCAGTGCAAAGGCCGGGCCAGGCGTTCATCCAGAGCTTCGGTGTCACTGCTAGCAGCGAGGAGCTCTTGCAGTATCTCCTCGACCAGTGTTCGGCCGTGTGTATGTGTGTAGACATATTTATACATACATGCTGGAATCAGACTCTACACATGCTACAGTACCAGTCTACCAGTCCGCACAGCTATTCATCTATTCATTCCGTGTCTGTTTCTTGCCTACTCGAATACACACCCGAAACCTTAACACGCCCCCAAAAAACCCTAAACCCTAATACGCCAAACCCTCATACCCCAAACGCTACCCTAACCCCAAGTGACCTACCTTTTTGAAGACTTATATGAGGAAATCATAATAGGGAGCCTTAAAAAGAAAAAGTTGTATAGGGTCCAAGTAAGCCTTCAACCCAATCCGTAGCTCTGCCCAGAGGGCCCAGAGACTCCAAAACCCCTTAAGGAACATACCTTAAAATTATAATAAGATCCCTAATATGATTTAAGGTACATTCCTTAACTAAGGGGTTTTGGAGTGATTTAAGGTATATTCCTTAATCAAGGGGTTGTGGAGTCTCTGGGTGGTTAAGGGACAAGTCTCCGTGTGGTTGCGCTCTGAAGCCCAGTGGAGTGGCGTGGTGGCCGACCGATCGGCAGCGTTCGCCTGGAGGGTTTCGGGTTTAGGGTCGCCTGGAGGGAAATTAGGGATCTAAGGTTTTAGGGCTTAGGGTTCTATCGGTTCAGGTTTCCTTGCAGGCTTCGGGTTTCAGGGTTGAGTGCTTATGTTTCAGGGTGTACGCTGCACCAGTAGCCCAAAACCGAAACCACGTAGGCCTCAACCCTAAACCCTGAACCCTTTCTGCTTGGGGCTCAGGTTTAGGCTTCAGGGTTTCCGGGGGGTATACCCCAAACCCTATAAACCAGTATTATTATTAATATTATTATTGTTATATTATAAACCATTATTATTATTATAAACCATTACTATTATTATCAAACAAAATTATTAGTATCAACCAGTATTATTAATATTATAAACCTAAACCCTGAGCCGCAGCGCCTCTGGGGGACTTTGTTGCTCTTATCCCTAGAGGCTCCACATATACTAAGGGTTTAGGGTTTAGGATTATGGGGCTCCTTTAAAGGGATGCTTTAAGGGATCTATAAGGGGTCTATAGCCAAGAGGGTCCACATATACTACCACTATGGAATTTAGGTCCCTGGAACCATCGTAAGGATGGTCTTGTGGGACCTAATTCCATAATGGTAGCATATATGGAGCCTCTGGGATCATGTTGGAAAGACTTTATGAAGATATTTGTGACCAAAACTAAACAAGTACCCAAGAGCCGATCAGTAGCAGGTCCAACAACCAACCCAGAGCTGAGGGCCCACTGCTGGCCCCACCCCCACAATTTTTAGAGTTCCTCAGGCTGATTGATTTCTGCACAAAAATGTCTATCAACTCGATGGTTTAGGGTTTATAGGGGTTTAGGATAGTTCAAAGGTTTGGGGTTTGGGATTCAACCACTTGTGTTCTCGACCTCTGGGCCTCTGCGCGCACAGCAAGGAGCAGCCGAACAGAGCCGAGATGGCCTTTGGCAGAGGCCTCGATGCGTTAATCTGTCTGGTTCTTAGTAGGGAATGGGGGAATGGATTATGGAGACTACTATTGAGGATTATATAGGGACTACCATAGGGATCCATTCCCCCATTCCCTACTAAGCACCAGACAGTACCAGAAGGTAGAAGGGAATTGCGAGGTTTAAGTAGAACGATGTAGAAAGGTGCGTTATGATGTGTGGTATATACACCTGTCTTGCGGTTCTTTTCGGTTTTCATCTTGGTTGTGTAGAAAGGCTTGAACTCAACAGGGTAATGTAGTTCGCGCAGAAGGTCCGAGTACCCAAGGAGTGTGTAGTTGTGGGGCTTACCTGGAGTAACCAATGTACCTTTGAAACAACGATGTGACCTCAACAGATTGGTATGTTTACCTGTTTTAAGGTACCCTGGCTACTGTCGGTGGTGCCTGAATTTATGCTCAGGCTTTAGTTAGCATGTTAGACCCCATCGGGCTGTTCTACCCTCTCGTGCCCTTCGGGGTACAGCAGCATTTATACATGCATACATGCATCCATGCATACATACACGCATACATACATACTTGCATACATACATACAACCACACACACACACACACCCACACATAAAACACACCTATTTGTATTTATAGGGACAATTTGTACACACATGCTGTAGTTACTATAGGTGCACAGACCCTTGTGTGGACTCCAAGCCTCGTGCAAGGGGCAGGCCGAGTACTCGTCGTGGCACTCTGTCTCGGCTCTGGCCTCTAGCAAGGATGCCATGACCTTCGCGGAGGTGTTTCTCACAATTCGGCTGGCGATAATGCTTAGGATAGGATGTTGGAGCGCAGGATAATCTAGCCATAATGCGACCAAATCTTCAGACCTGCATTAGCTGCTGTGCGAGTGTAGGGCGCCTCTCTTTCTGGCTTCGGGTTCAGTAGGGCCTAAACCCTGGACCTAAACCCGAAATGCCTGAAACCTAAACCCCTGGAGGTTTAAGACTTCGGAGAAGGAGAGACATCAAGCCCCTGCGCCCAAGGGTCCAAAGGACCTAACAACTAGGTACTCGGCTTTAGGATGGCAGTTATGTAGGTTAGGATTTTGCAGAGTACATGATAATTGGATACTTGGACCCATGCGGGCATGGTCCTGTGACAGGCCTTAGTTCCTGAACGCTCTGACACACAATCAACGTAGCGGCGTTGGTTCAACCATTAGAGTAGTGGGGGGTATAAGGGCTGCATAGGGCTTTATGATAGTGCCTTAACCAGTTGGTGTGGAATGTTAGTTTTTGAGGTATATTGAAAAACAACTCTATAATATAGGTGTATATTATATGTATATATATATATATATACAGGCAGAGACACACATAGAGAGAGAGAGAAAGAGGTAGAAAGGAATATCTATGTATGATTCCTCCCGATTGGGGCCTAGATCCGCGCTGACCCGAACTATCACTGGGGCCTTGGTATGTCCAGCGCCAGCAGCTTCATGGAGAGGACTCCTCAAGAGGACAGCATGGCTACACACAAACCCTAAACACGACAAGATAGGGGCCTTAACAATCAGAATAGGGTTTTGGGTATAGTATACTATAACTATAACAAGCCCCAAAATAGCTCTAAACACTAACCCCTAACCCAAGAATCCAGAGTGGAGGCTGTCTGGCTTGTGGGTCCGTTTTTGGGTTTAGGTCTTCTGTTTGAGCATAGCGTGTGAGGCACAGGGTTCCGGGGCCTAGGCCCCGAAACCCGCATGAAATCCGAAGCACCTGAGACGGTAGGTGTGATGATGCACTCAGCCTGCGAACCTCGAAAAGAGCCGTGACATGCACAGTCCCGAAGACCCTTAGAGCCACAAAGAGATGTTGGCCCGTCCTCCCCTGAAGCTTCGAGTTCGGATCTGCTCGTCTGTGGAGGAGGAGGCGGACGATCTCGTCCTGTCAGTGCAGTATACCACGGTAGCTTGTTTCGCTGGTTCCTGGTGTGTTCTGCTCTGCAAGGATTCTGGCTCACGGACTTCGCGCTGTAGATGGGGCCAAGTAGTTTAAGGAATATAAGTAAGGTAGTTAGGGTTTGGGGGTGTAGGGTTTAGGCTTCGGAGAGCTACTGAAGTGCTGGAGTCGCAAGCACCGAGAACAGGTTAGCACCACCATGCACTGACGACATAATGTAGGGGATGTAATAATTAGAATACGGTTTGGGGGATCTTAGACTATAAATAAAAAAGGAACACCCAAAACCCTATTCTATTTATTAAGGCCCCCACAGTAGGCCTTGACGATTGGATGACACGTCATGGAATCGTCAGCAGATCAGG
Organism: Symbiodinium sp. clade A Y106; assembly: GCA_003297005.1. NCBI lineage: Eukaryota > Dinophyceae > Suessiales > Symbiodiniaceae > Symbiodinium > Symbiodinium sp. clade A. The sequence goes on from BGNK01000594.1 coordinate 204,115, forward strand.
AGCACTTTTCGCAGTCCGGCTGCACCCGTGCTTGATGTTGCCACGAGCAGAATAGTTTGGACACAACAGAAGGAGAATGTGGCCTGGCTTATGAGGGTAGAACTCTGTAGAAGCACAGAGCGCTCAAGAACAGTCTACACAAGAAGCCGACTCCGGCAATCAAAACAGTACACCTGAGTGTTTGATTGCCGTGCATCACTATCTATCAACCATAGCAGAGTGTCAGCACGATGCGCCGACTGTCCAAATTAAGCATGCAACCTGTCAAGACGCCAAAGCTCGGTCCGGCGTGCATGTCGAGACACGGACACAAAGGATTTAGGGCCCTTTGGTATTTTAGTTAGCGGTTTGGCAGTGTGCGCCGATGTGGCCACCGTGGCATACAGGAGAAGTTGAAGTTTTAAACGAGTTGTATCTACATGCATACAGCTATTACGCCTGGTCCGCTGGTCAACTGAGGTGTGAACTTCACGGGCCCTTTTGGGTGCTGTGTCGTCAAATCAAGACAAACAAGACTGCATAAACATAAACACCAAGACGAGCCCCTGCAGAACGCTTTTCCAGAATTTGCTTGAAGAACTCATACAGACTCCTTATAGAGCCCTTATACAGCCCTTGTCCAGAACCTCAGACAGTGTCTCCCAACCCATCCTCGCCAGCAGCTGACGATGTAGAAAGAGGCTCGGTCAGGTTTCCAGCGGCAGGTTCCGCCAGCAGCAGGTCTACGATCCTTGACTCGGAAGTGCTGTCAGGCTTCTTCAAAGGGCTAAACCTTTTCTAGGGCCTTCACGATGGTTCCTTAAAGGCAAATACAAAACCCCTAGTATTATATATATATAATGTGTATATATATATATATATGTATGTATGTATGTGTGTATATATATATATATATTATACATAGAACTTCGTCCCGGACTTAGGGCCTGCTCGTGGCCCGGAAATTACCTGGGACAACGGCCCAACGCCCGAAAATCTGACCGGGACGAGTGTTAGCCTGCAAGGTTTAGGATTTGGACTTTAGGGCTCGAAGCAAAACTATGGCCGCCCAAATACCCACAACTTGTGGAAACTCGAGCAAAGAGGCTCAACATAGCACAAAGCACTGCATAGGATAGTCTTGGAGCCCAAAAGACCTAGCGGTATCAGTCCTCAGTGCCTGTTTGCACCTTAAATCCCAAAGGGTCCTAAGTAATTACCTAAAAAGTGTAAAGTAGGGCTTCTATAGATTCTACAGTACCTTATTCCAAAGGGTCCTAAGTAATGTCCTAAAAAATATCTAGCAGGTATGGCTTCAGTAGTAGGAATTACATGTACGGTTTGGGTAAGTATGCTTCATTTAGGTTCTGAGGGTCCTCTATGAATTCTTTGACCGAGGGGCGATCTGTGACCGCGTCGTGCCGCCACCACCAGCGACTCCTCTACAGTTGCAAAGCCTCATGCACAGGTGGTGGCGGTGGTGGCGGTGGTGGTGGTGGTGATGGTGGTGGTGGTGATGGTAGCAGTAGTGGCAATAATAATTTTAATAGTAGTAGTAGCAGTAGTAGTAGTAGTAGTAGTAGTAGTAGTAGTAGTAGTCGTAGAAGTAGTAGTAGTCGTGCTAGTAGTAGTAGTAGTAGTAGTAGTAGCAGTAGTAGTAGCAGGAGTAGCAGGAGTAGCAGGAGTAGCAGCAGTAGCAGCAGTAGCGATAGCAGTAGCAGTAGCAGTAGCAGGAGCAGGAGCAGGAGCAGGAGCAGGAGCAGTAGCAGAAGTAGTAGTAGCAGTAGCAGTAGCAGTAGCAGTAGCACTAGGAGGAGTAGTAGCAGTAGCAGTAGCAGAAGTGCTAGGAGCACCAGTAGTATAGCAAGTTTCAGTGGCAATATCAAGAGCTGTAGAAGTAGCAGCAACCGTCAAAGTAGCAGGCTTTCTTTAGCACAGTTACTGACACAATAGCTAGTGCCAGCAGCAGCAGCCCTAGTTAGCCAAAGACACGGTCCTAATGTCTCCCAGAACAACGATGGCTGAAGCCAAACCACCTTCAAATGAGCAATAAAAGCAATGATAGTCACACTCCTACAAAGGTTGGCTTTGTGCATAGTAGGCCTTGTAATCCAGGTCGCGATGATCAACACGCGCAGGGGTTGCGGCAGTAATATTCACACTCGTCATCGCTAGCATGGTGTGGAATGACAGAGAAGCAGACTCAGCCGCGGTTGTTGTAGCTAGGCAGACAGACCCGAAGCATCATATCTGGGCCAGTGGATCCGCATAGTCTAAATAGTAGGATCCTTATTATAAGGACCCCCTCTATTTTCGGAAACTCCCATATCGGAGAAACCAACCCCCAAACCTCTCGAAACCTTCACAAGAGCCGAGCCCCCATCCCCACATCTTCTGCAACTTAAGGGCTTAGGGTTTAAGGTTTAGGAGTTTAGGGTGTAGGGTTTAAGGTATAGGGTTTAAGGTTTATAGGGCAGTCAAGGGTTCATGTCGTAAGAGTCACCGGAGCGCCTTGCCCATCCGTCTATAGGCCGGCTTTACGGTTAAGGGTCCCGCTACAACAACCTTAAAACCCGCCTCACCCCTAAACCCTAAGCAAACTAAGCATAAACTCTTAACCCCCAAACCCAAAACCTTAAAGCCCCAACGATGTCCGTCTTGTAGGCCCCTAGAAACCGAAACGCCCACCCCCCCCCTTTATATGAACCACGAAACCTTCGTCGGTTACTTACCCAATCTGACACCCCTATAAACCAAGAATGTGCTAAGGGCTCCAGCAACTTAAACGCTCTATTAAGACCCTGGGAAAACCCGACGATAACCCCTACAGCAACTTAGAAGCCTTCCATACATTCTAGACCATTAACCCCAAGGGTCCAAGTACCTAATGATCGTATACTCTCCAAAATCCTAACCTACATAACTACTATCCTAAAGACCCCAAAAGCGGTCTACACGAAGTTCAGACCCGAGCCACCGGTCTGCACCAGCGCAGCCATAGCCGAAGCAGTGGCCTCTTCTGACATAAGCAAACATTAGGGTAGGGGATATCCCATATAAACCCCCTTATAATGAAGCCCGTTAAGGTAGGGATATCCCTATAAAATACTTATGCTTATGCCCTTTTGGGGTCCCTAAGTTTGTTGGGTGTAGGGTAGAACTTCAGGTTTCTGGGGCGGGGAGGCAAGAATTTCACTGGATCTTCGAATTGTTCAAACAGCTCAGTGGAGGGTTTTGCCAGGTGTTCTAGGGGTTTTAAGGTTTGACGTACTTTGGGTTTTGGAATCAGGGGGCGAAGTAAGCAATATGCGTACAGTCACAAGTGAACGATCTCCAGTTTGGGTAGTTATACCCCTCCTTCCAACCTACTTGCTAATGAACCCTTGGACCATCTTAACCTGAAGCACTGGAGCTCCACACCTACTCTAAACCCCTGAACCCCCCGAGCCCTTAAAAGAGCCCCTTTTCAGAAAACCTAGACCACTACTATATACCCTAAACCTCAAGCCCCTAAACCCACTACTATATACCCTAAACCCTGAACCCTATATAACCTAAGACCCTAATTTTTCATAAGTCCCCCGGAGCCTTTCGCTCCACAGCGCCTTGCGATGCCGCGGACGTCGCGAGGAGCTGCTGGACCACGGCGAGATGCCCTCGATGGTGGGGTTTAAGGGTTTAGGGTTTCGGGCTTAAGGGTTTAGGGTTTAAGGGTTTCGGGTTTAGGGGGCTTCTTTTAGCTTGGCTGACTTCTGAACCCCCCCCCCCAAAAAAAAAAACAAGTTAAAGTCCTAAGAGTCAACCAGAAGAAGGCCAAGTTAGGGTTCCTGGAAAGGTAACTACAAGGGTTACCATTTTCGTGTACATGTAGCAGCCTTTATAATTCGAACAAGGTTTTGGGGCAGAGCGTAGTACGGTCAAAGTAGGAACCCTAAGAAATAGTATCAGGGATTGTTCAGGCTTCTTGATGGGGGGATTCCTGTCATTGGTGTTCCTGCAAAGGGTTACACCAGGGTTTTATGGTCGTGGATGGGCCTTTCAGGTTTAAAGTTTAAAGTTTAGGGTTTACCTGTTTTTGGCTTTAGGCGTTCTTTACTGTATCCCTTGTAAGGGCTCCTCGTTAGGAGGTTCCTTTCAGAGGTCTGTCACAGATCCACAAGGGTTTAAGATCTGTAACACATTGTCTGACCAGCTCTCTCTGCCGCAGCCTAACCTTGCCCCGGAAAAGATATAATATATAAACTCACCAAATATATAAATGAATAATTAAATGATGAAATAAATGAACAAAAAATAAATACATACATATATGTATTAATAGGATTACTGTTGGTAGTAGCAGTAGTAGTAGTAGTAGCAGTAGTAGTAGTAGTCGTAGTAGTCGTAGTAGTAGTAGTAGTAGTAGTAGTAGCAAAGCGCGCCCCCAGGCGCCTGGTAGTTTCCTGCGTCTTGAGTGGTTCTGCTGGTTCTTCAGGGTCAGGGGGGGGTGGGGGGGTGGGGGGGATGTTAACGTTCACACAGATGCAAACATGAAGACCGAACAGCATCTTGAGATGCCAACCATGATGACGATGTCAATGGCAATGATGCATCTGATGATAATATAACAATGATGATGATCATCTAGCACTAGCAAAACCGATATGATAGGTGAGGCCGTGCATGCTTGCAGCAGTCTGTGCGAGACCCTGAAAGGCTCTAGGAAGGTCCCACTTTTACCTCAATAATATTCATAGCAGTACACATATCTCATGAGAAACCAAAAATACTTCCAATAGTACTACGAATGGTAGTATTCATGGCAATAATTTTCACTATACTAATACTAATGATAACACTAATGATAATACTGTTAATCGTCATAACCCTACAAATAACATAACAAAAAGAATAATAATACTATAAAACAGATCAAACCTAGCAATGCCCTCAAAGCTGCGTAGGTATGCAGAGTACTAGCCTGCTGGTCTTTATTGTCTGCAGAGCAAACACCACCATTACACACTAAGATGCCAACAATGAACCCCAAAANCTAGCAATGCCCTCAAAGCTGCGTAGGTATGCAGAGTACTAGCCTGCTGGTCTTTATTGTCTGCAGAGCAAACACCACCATTACACACTAAGATGCCAACAATGAACCCCAAAACCACAGAATTTAAGCCTCAAATTAGTTGCGCGAATTCCTGCTTTTGTCGCGCTTGGCAAAATTACGCTAATCTCCTTAGTGGCGCGAGATGTGTGTCACAAAACGCCCAGGCGCCTCAGGGCGCGCTAGCCTAGTAGTAGTAGTAGTAGTAGTAGTAGTAGTAGTNTAATCTCCTTAGTGGCGCGAGATGTGTGTCACAAAACGCCCAGGCGCCTCAGGGCGCGCTAGCCTAGTAGTAGTAGTAGTAGTAGTAGTAGTAGTAGTAGTAGTAGTAGTAGTAGTAGTCGTAGTAGTGGTAGTAGTAGTAGTAGTAGTAGCAGGAGTAGTAGTAGTAGCAGCAGCAGCCGTAGCAGTAGCAGTAGCAGTAGCAGTAGCAGTAGCAGCAGCAGCAGTAGCAGTAGCAGCAGCAGTAGCAGTACCACTAGCAGTAGCCGTAGCAGTAGCGGTGGCAGTAGTAGTAGTAGTAGTAGTAGTAGTAGTAGTAGTAGTAGTAGTAGTAGTAATAGTAGTAGTTGTTGTTGTAGTTGTAGTAGTAGTAGTAGTAATAGTAGTAGTAAAATTGTTATTCGAAGTAATTATTAATATTATTGACCATTTTTATTGCTATTAGTAGTATTATGATTCTTCTTCTTAGTATTAATCGTATTATCATTTCAGTATAGTTGTGCAAAAAAAGCGCACACAGAAACGCGTGCACACACACGCGTGCACACGGAGACACACATGTAACTGTACGTAAACAACCAAATAATCAAACTATGCGTATATATATATATATATGCATCTATGCATGTGTGCATGTACGTAAGTACGTATGCATTTATGTATTTATGTATGCATGTATGTACGTATATATGTATGCACGCACGTATAGCCAGAGAGGCCTCGACCAGGACATCAGAGGACCAAATGAAACACTAAAGCCTTACCCACAGGGTCCTAGGTGCTGTCGCACTTTCCCAAATCATACTTGGAATCCAAAACCCTAAACCCTGCACTCTACTATATATGTACTTTGGATCCCTTGGGTTCACCAGAAGCCTCACGAGCCTTAAAACCCGCACACGTAACCCTTAAACCGTTTCACAGCTACGGAAGCCCACCTGTGACCTGAAACCCTTCAAACCTTCAAGCCCTAAACCCTGTAGCCCCTAAACCCCTTAAAGGAACCTTTGAGGACTCCTTAAGGGGAACCCTGGAGATGCCCTGAATTGGAACCCTACCTAGACCATCCATCGACCCTCTATTAGACCCTAAATCCCCGTCATTGGGACCATGTACCCCTATTTGAAGGTACAAGGAGGGTCCTAGAGATCCTCCCTGAACCCTAAACCCTAAACCCTACAACCCTACAACCCTAAACCCTAAACCCTAAACCCTACAACCCTAAACCCTAAACCGTACAACCCTAAACCCTAAATCCCTTTGAGGAGCGCTTAACGGGGAACCCTAAGAGTCCCGAGCCTCGATCGGAGGCCAACCCCAGAGCTGACCAGCCTAAGATCGGGGGGCCTTAAAGGGTCCCTTTAAAGGGTTCCTTAAAGGGATCTATAGTAGGATCTCCTCGGATATAAAAGTACGGTTTAAGGTTTAGGGCTTAGGGTTGAGGGGTTTAGGGTTTCGGGGGAAATAAGGTAAAGGGTCCCTTAAGGAAGGGGTCTATATAGGTTACTATAAGTGCTACTATGAGGGTTTAGCATAGGGGGCCTTAATAATTAGAATAGGGCTCCCTTTAAAGGGTTCCTTGAAAGGCTCTGGTTCTATAATATGGGGGCCTTATTAATTTTGAGTAGGGTTTTGGGGTACGTTATAGTATCATTACGGTAAGGAGCCACCAAAATGGTATTTGTAATTATTGAAGCCCCTGTATTATGAGATAACAGAGGCAGAGGGTTTTAAACCCGAAGGGGTTGGGTTTTAGGTTTGTATAGGGATGTATTGGGATTACTGTAAAGGCCTCCTGTCTGGGTTTAGGGCTTAGCGTTACTTTAAGAAAGGGTTCCCCTAAGGGTCCAAGTGCTCTTTATTATAGGACTTTGGGTCCTTTCGGGTATCATAAGCCATTACTGAGGACGACTTGGAACCTGAGAGAAAGAGTTTTCGGTTTAGGGTTTAGGGCTTTCGGTTCTGGTTCAGGACATTACGAACCCTAAAAGGGTGTAAGGTTCAAAAGCCATTTAATTAATGGTCCAACGGGTGTATGTTACGTGGCCTGGCTAGCGGAAGAATTAATCACGGGAAAGAATACTACTATAATGTTCCCGACGGAGGACTGCCTTAAGGACGATATGAACCCTAAAAGGGTTTAAGGTCCACATACCATATGGGGATTCATAGTATATGGGTATAGGGCCCCTACTTTTAAGGGTCATGTGGTCCTTCAGGTGGGTGGAGGAGTCCAAGGGAAAAAGGGGGTCTGTCAGGTGTTCGAGAGCGACATGTAGGAGTGTGACGAACTTTCGGTCCGCCGCACCGGCACGCTAAACCCTAAACCCTAAAACCCTAAACCTATACTGAACTTAAACCCCTAGCCAAAATTATTTTTCTAACTGTTTCTTAGGGATTATAGGAACCAAAAATTTAAAAAAAGACACACATATTTCTAAGTACCCCTATTCCCTAAAACCTCCTAAAGCCTCTAAACTTCCCTAAACCCTAAAACCCTAAACCTATGACTTGGATGCTTTGGGAGACCTTATGGGAACCCTTAAAGGAACCCTTATAGATCCCTTTAAAGGAACCCTAGGGTACCCCTAATTTTCGGAAACTAGCTGGGCCTTCGTTGGACGTAGCCAGCGGATCTTCCGTTCTCCGCAGAAGCTTCTGGACCATCCCTGTCCCCAAGGGTCCAAAGGACCCAATAATTAGGTACTCGGTTTTAGGATAGTAGTTATGTAGGTTAGGATTTTGGAGAGTATATGATTATTGGGTACTTGGATCCATGGGGGGGGGCTGCGGTGTGATTAAGCGCTTAGGGTTTAGGGTTCTAGGGTTTTAGGGCTTTAGGGTTTCAAGGTTTAGGTTTTTGGGCTTTGGGATTTTTAAGGGTCAGGATTAGGGCCATTACATATATATACATAAATTTCAGTGTAATTAAGGGCTCAGGGTTCAGGGTTTTAGGGGTGTTGGGTTTGGGGTTTAGGCTTTTTTAGGGTCTACTGGTTTACGGCTTGGGTTTAGGGATTAGGATCAGGGCCATTAGTTTGGGTGTTCAAAACAAAGTTCTTTTGAAGGGGTTTGGTAGAGGTTTTAAAAGGTTCTTCCAAGACAAGATGTTTTTCATGATTTGAATTAATATGCTTTCGGGTTTGGGCGGTATTGGGCGGTAAAATGTTCAGGCTTGAGGGGCTCAGTTCTTGTTGGCGAACTATATTTGCATTCCAGCAATAATCACAGCATGTTCTCTAAACATAGATCAAATCACATTTTGTGAAAACCCTTTGATTAAGACTGTAGACCTGATACATAAACACATTTACTGTTTAGAGTTTAGAGGTACTGGGGATTTTTTGCCGGCTTCGAACTCAAGCCTAGAAGCTTAGTTTGGTTCATAGCTTCCAGGGGTTGGGGTGATGGAGATGCTTCACGCCAAGGGCCCAAGTACCTAATAATCATATACTCTCCAAAATCCTAACCGACATAACTACTATCCTAAAACCGAGTACCTAATTATTGGGTCCTTTGGACCCTTGGGGGTAAACCCTAAACCCCTAACCCCTAAACCCAAGGGTCCTTTGGTTCTACAAGGGTTCCTTGGGTAGGGCCCCAAAAAAGCACCTAAGCAAAAAATAGGATAGGGATATCCCATATAAACCCCCTTATAATGAGGCCCAATGACGTAAGGATATCCCTATGAAATGTTTATGCTTATGTGCTTTTGGGGTCCCGAATTGGGGCTAGGAATTTGCTTGACGGCCAGGGCGTCATGGTTTAAGAGCGAACCTCGAGCGGCGCAATGGACCGATCCCTCAGGCTTCATTGGCCCACGCTAAGGCTCCATATACTTAGGCCTTAAAGTACCTATATAGGGACCCCCTTTAAGGTGTAAGTATCTACTATAAGGGTACATGGAGCCTTTGGGCCATATCTAGAATATACTTAGGCCTTAAAGGGGTTCCTATATATAGGCGCGGTAAGGGCTAAGTATGCGCTAGATGGGCACCTGGAGCCTTAATTAAGGATTGACAACAACCACCAAATTCGTAAACTGTCATGCTGCAGATGGTAATTCACGACATGGGAAAGGACGACAACCACTCACAGTGGTGCCCGCTATGATGAAGGTGCTGCCGGGGATAGGCAGATGCCCTACCCGAACGCTTCGCTTCGGGATGCGGCGATGAGTTGAGGGCTAACAGTCGGACATGCTTAAGCGTTTAGCACGAAACCCTTCTCCCTAAACTCTACTTCCGCAGACCTTGGACCCTAAAGCCCGGAACTAGCCGAAAACCCTAAGACGCTTGCACTAAGCTCCACATATCCTCTGAGTCCCGAACTCCAAAAACTTGAACACCCAACTAGTTCTCAAGTAGGGTTGCAAGTTTAGCAGCCGAAAGACAGAACCAACATGTACACTCACTAATGTTCGAATGGAGCCCTGTAATCCAATCAGGCCCTCAAGGCGGGACAACCCTACTTAAAATCCTGAGCCTCGCAACGTACATAACCTGTACAATTCTCTAATACAAAAACTTTCTTTTTGAATGACGCCAATTGCCAAAATCCCAAAAATAAGCACTAAACCCTCAACCCTGTCCAACCCAACTTCCCCTTTCTACCCCTGCATCGCCTAGATGTCCAGATTCGGCTGCCATGTGCAGCGGGCTGAAACCTCGCACGTCTAGGGTGATGCAACCCAAAGGGTCCTAGGTACTGTTATGGGGGATACTTACCCAAATCATAATAATGATTCCTAATATAGAAACCCTAGATTCTACCATATAGGTACTTTGGACCGTTTGGGCAAAGTAAACAACAACAAAAAAAGCAATGCCATCATATCACGGTTAACAACGACAGTCTTAAACCTCGTTTTCTGTAGTACCCATTCGTGCCCGGAAAAGAAACAACACAATTCTTAGTGCCAGCAGTGATCAGATGAGTATAGCAATAAGAACCTGCAGGATTTTCGGGAGAGGGAGGCTCAGGAGGTGGAGGAGTGGGGGGGTTTGCGAGGTGCAGGTACTTGGGCGCCGGGCGGTGTAGCTCGAAGGTGCCAGGCAAAGGACAACGGAAGAGAAGTATCATCTGACCCTAAATCCCTAAAGTACCACCTAACAGAAGATCGTTAGAGCCGTAGAGTATAGGTTTACGGTCTTGCGGCCTGGTCGTTCAGGATTAGTTTAAGGGTCATTTAGGGTCTCGGGTTTAGGGCTTGGCGTTTAGAGTTGTGGGTGAACTATGACTAAGAGGGTCTTATGAGGGTTTTGGTAGCCTTATAGTATGCCGGCCTTAAGAGTCAGAATCGAATTCTGTACTGGTTTTGGGGTAGCCTGGATGCTTGTAACGGTCCTAATTTAGGACATATTCAAGGGGGCGTTGAAAGTTACAACAGGGTCAGGGGCTTGTCAGGGTCTTACGCAGCTAAGTATGTAGGGCTTCATGAATGGAATAAGATTTGGGGTTACATGTCTGGTAAATACTACCTATTGGACCCCACAACTAGAGACACTCACCCGAGAATCCCTGACACTTCAAACCTCAAGCCCCGAATACCGAACACAGCGGCGCAAACCCATGATCCAACAAGGCCATAGACTAGTGAAAATGAAACCCACAAACCTGAACCCTAAACCTAAACCTAGTTCATGGTTGGGATAGGATTAAGAATATATATTTGTATTCCTTATTGGCGGTAAGTACCCATAAAAATGTAAAATGTTACCCAACTATGACAAAGGTAGACTAGTGAAAATGAAACCCACAACCCGAATACCCTAACCCTAAACCCTAAACCCTCCTAGGCCCCATATGCTAGCAGTGCAATCTTACTTCTAATCGGCTGACGAGGTCTTCAGATCCTCTCCATAAACTGTTGACCTCCTCCGACAAAAACCTACAAACTAATCCTAAACCCTTTACCTGTTCCTTGTTTACCGGTTCCTTTGTATGGGTTCCTTTAAACTTGAAAGGGTTCTTTCGCAAGGTTCCCGTTAAAAGGGAGCCCCACTATAGAACCCTATGTATAGCATCCCGTTGAGGGAACCCGCACCCTTTAACTCTAAGGGCGCTATCATGCTCGCCAACAACAATGACGGCACATGGCCTAAGACTGGATCGACGGCATCGGCGGCGCCGCCTTCGAGAGTGGCCTGCCAAGGGGCTCTTCGTATTTTTGAGGGTGAGACAGTATATTATGTTGAAATATACTGTAAGAGACACATTTGGTACTAGATATTGTCATACCTTCACATACTATGAATGAGGTTTTCTAGCTGCCGAGTGCAGCCCGAGCTTTTAATACAGCATAGATGCGTTCACCTCTCGACCAGCCGCAAAATCAATCCCTAAGGGTCCATGTACTCATATAGTATATACATTGGCCTTAAAGTACTCCCTATATAGGTACATTGGGCCCAAAGTATATGCTATATGGGTACATGGACCCTTAGGGAATACAGCCGAGTTCCTACGTGTCCTGCATCCTGGGGAACTGAAGCTTAACTAACCTTTGGGAGTATTATGGTTTAGGGTTTAGGGTTTAGGGTAGGGAATATAGATCCTTTAAGGGTTCCTTTAAGGGACGTATAGGTTTTTTTTTTGAACCCTCGTGTCTTTTCACCAAAGGCATCCGTATAGGGTTTAGGGTTTAGGGTTTAGGGTAAATTATGGGATTATACAGGGGCTTAAGTACTCCGATAAAGGTTAAAGGTTACCTATTTCTATTACCCGGGGTTAATTACCAACGACCGCATCAAGTACATTGACATGATACAACCACATAGCACCAAATAATTTGGGGTCAGAAAACGACCCTCCGTTTTGCTAGTTTTACGAATGGGTCGTTCTCCGACCTCTAACCCAGCCAAGGCAGAGCCCAAGTCATGGCCATCGAAGCAACAGATATAACTCTTATGGAAGGCTGAACTGGAATAGCAGCAGCCCCCAGATGCTGTCACACCGTTCTCAACCAAAAACCCCAAGTTGATAACCTGATAACCCGTGTCATAAGCACCTAGGCAATCTTGAACTACATCATTCCACAATAAACCTAACCATTTGCCAGACTGCTTCCCTACTCTCCATAAGCCAAGCCGTGACCCCAAAAAGTCTCAAGCAGTCCAAGGAAACCAGCCAACCCGTATATAGCCGCCTTCACGCCAACCACCAACCAAATCCTCACTCGAGCCCATTGCTAAGCACTAACTAGCATACTGTCAAGCCAGTGCACGTGTCCCTGGAACGCTTTTAGTGTAGGAGCCTTAATAATTAGAATGGGGTTTGGGGCCCCTTTATGGTATAATGACAATAAGGAAAGCTAAGGAATAATCTTCGCCAAAACCAAGCGTCCAAAAGCCCATTCTTCCTGAAGCTCCTGCGATGTCCTAGAGGCTCCATATATACTACCGTTATGGAAGTAACCAGGTCCCTCAAACCATGGTAAACATGGTCTTTTGGGACCTAATTCCATGATGGTTTAGTACATATGGAGCCTCCGGGAGTCTACCAAAAAAAAGATACCAGCATAAGGATCCGCCGTTCAGGAGTGTAAGGAGCACTATAAGGCGGATTCAGAAAAGCTGAGTCGTGAGAGATTATGGTGCTTATGTGGTCTTTTTGCGGCCCTATCTTGATGTCATAACCCCTATCCCCAGTCTGTCTAATGTTCCCAGGATCAAAACATATTCCAAAAAAATAGCCAACATATACTTAAGATGCAACAGTCTGGACAAAGCCTTTGAAAACCCTGCAACAAACAGATATATCACACCTCCTTCAGACCGCAGGCGGCACGGTGCCACGGGCTGGGCAGCCAACGAACGCGCAGGTTGAAGGCAAACCTCGACAAGGCTGTCGGTTAGGGTTGGAACGTTTAGAACTTTGGGTTGTGGAGAGTTTAAAGGTCTAGGGTTTAGTGCTACCTGTATCCTACAGTGTTACAGAACCTACCCTGTTTCGTACATGACCTGTAAGAACAGGGTACCAAACCGAAACCGATAGGTTCGGTCGGGTCCAAATATGGGCGAGGAATGTGGAGATAGAGTGGTCTTAATAACTTGTTGAGGAGCCCCCATATGGAGAAGTACTACTAAACAATCGATCTCCAAAATGTTCAGGACTCTCGGGTTAAGTTTGAGGCTCAGCCACCAGTGCCAGTTTTCGATGTCATGGTTCATCGAAAACTCGGCATGAACGACCTGGCCTTTATGAAGCTGGGTTTGCAGAGGCCGCCAAATGGGGTAATTTCGATGAAACTAATTAGTTCTGTCTCCTCGGCCCCATGGCAAGACAGCTGAGATCCTAAACTTTCGAACCCTGACATTAGGCATTACGTAGGGTTGAGGGGGTTGGGGTTTAGGGTGTTCCTCAACCTGGTTCTCATGCAGACTGGGCTGCGAGATGCGCTGCACTTCGCCGCTACCAACAGGAACCACTTCATGTTCCTCAATTGAGCATTCGTCGGTAGTTGTTCAGGGTTCAAGTGGGGCACTTATCGAGTCATTGGGCAAACGTAGCCGCACCTTGTTCGGTAAGTCTATCGTAGAATACGCACACTTACCCCTATGGCCCAGCTCACAGATCAGGGCGGGTTTAGGGTTGAGGACATACTAGAACAGTAGTGTCACTGGGACCTCGGCATCGGCACCTGGCAGTTAGATGGGCTTGTCCTAATCATGTTTTGTAAACCCTCAACCCATAAAAGTCGTAAACCCCAAACCCTGAATTGGGCTGTCCAACTATTACTTACGAAACAGCCCTATACCCGAAATTACGAGTCACGAGAACATCTCAATTCCTGAACCACGGCTGCAGCGCACCCTAAGGGTCCATGTACCCAAAAAGTATATACTTTGGGCCCAATGTACCGACATAGGGACTACTTTAAGGCCAATGCACATACTATTTGGGCACATGGACCCTAAACCCTTATGGTACCCTTATAGATCCCTTAGAGGATCCCTTAAAGGAACCCCTATTTGGTACATGGACAGGTCAAGTTTCCATGTCAGGCGGGAACAACACCAAAGTTCCAAGCTCGGGCGAGATCTCCACGACCTCGTCCTTCCAGGCTTCCCCTAAGGCTCCATGTGCCCAAATAGTATCTACTTATGCCTTAAAGTACCTATATGGGGACCCCTTTAAGGTGTAAGTATCTACTATAAAGGTACATGGAGCCTTCGGCTTCAAGATTGAAGATTGTGGGCATCGGCCTAGTTTAGGTACGTACTCGTGCGGACAACAAACATCTAGCATCAAACCCAGTGAATTGTCAGAAGGTCCACCGGCACGACAACTCACATGGTCTATTTTCGCATGAGTACCTGGACCCCCAAAAGTAGGTAAAAAAATGACCCAAAACCTATAAAAGGCTACTATTCTACATACTTTTGGGGTCCAGGTAGATCCGAATCCGAAGGGGTCCTAGGGTGATGGTGGGCACAGAAACTTGCAACAGTTACCCTCGAGGATCCATCTGGATTACTCTTATCATGGAATTAGGTCCCCAAACCATTCTTGGTATGGTTTCTTGGGACCGAATTCCAGCATGGTAATGTATATGGACCCTCTGGGTACAATGACAGCGATACGGTTGATGATGCAAATCCTGCATCACCTTAATGGCCCTAGACTACGGGAATGATGGTATAATATATTCCTTCTTACAGGTTACGTATCAGAATCATGGCACACCGAACACTGCCGGGCAGGAGATCGATTGGGTGGGCGGATCGGCTCCTATAGGCTCATACCCTACCCCTTTTTGGGGTACCTAGTTCTTTAGTTAGGATCTGCTATATAGAAACGTAGGTGACCTAAAATAGGGTTAGGGTATGAGCCTCTCGGTCCTGTAGCTCCAGCTGGCCAACCCTTCTAGACTAGAGGCCCGGAGTCATCGTTTACTGCTAGGGTTTAGGGCTTAGGTTTCAGTTTGGGGTGTTGGTTAAGGCTTAAGGTTAAATATGAGGCTTCCTATTCAGAGGTCGTGATTGCACTTCCCATCTGGAACTTCACCAAAAACGTGCTTCGGCCTCGTAGGTGAAAAGCCTTAATGGAGAAGACGAGGCTGTTGCGTAGAGCACGCCTCCGAAGATTTTCCAATGGGTTCACGTACCCACATAGTCTTTACTTAGGCCTCAAAGGGGCTCCCATACAGGTACTTTTGGGGCCAAAGTATATACCCCAAGGGTCCAAAGGACCCAATAATTAGGTACTCGGTTTTAGGATAGTAGTTATGTAGGTTAGGATTTTGGAGAGTATATGATTATTAGGTACTTGGACCCTTGGGGATACTTACATGGCCCCTCATACCCTAAACCCTCATGTTACCTCTTAAGCGAACTCTTAAAGGATCCCTCAGAGGCACCCTTATAAAGCAGAAGCCAGAAAGTTGGAACATCAATATCCTCATGCCCTTAAGGTAAGGTATAAGGGATCCTAGCACTAATCCTCCTAAAGCCATGTTCCAACTTTCTGGCTTCTACTATAATACAGGTACATGGATCTTTAGATTCTGCTAGTTCATGGTTGGGATAGGATTTTAAAATTAAACTTTTGTTCCTTATTGGCTTTAAGTACCCATAAAAATGTAAAATGTTACCCAACTATGACAAAGTCCAGTCTGGGTGTGGCGTCAAAACATTAGGGCCTAAAGCCTCAAGCCTCAGCTGCACAGCAATGCATGAAACACCCAAAAACTTCCAAGGGGCCTTAATACATAGTCCAAACCCTAAACCGAAAACCCTATCAACCCTCAACCCTAAAACCTAAACCTTACAAATCCTAAACCCTAGCTGTGGGAACCTAACCCTTGTCAAGAGAGCGAGTCGCTGCCTTGCTGAATTCCCTGGCCCAACATGGGTAAACCGTTTCCCTCAGGCTCCAAATATCCCGAAGTAAGTACTATTTAGACTTCAGAGGCCAAAGTAGGACAGTATTTGTATATTTGCAGTCTTAGGATTGAGTATGGCAAGGTTGTACGGGCCCGAAACCCAGAACCCTGCGGCTGAAAACTCCTCATCTACTGACTATGTACGAGTCTGAGCAGCTGCGGCCCCTAAACCCTAAACGCTAAATCCTAAACCCTAGCCCTGAATGATACACCCCAAACCGTAAACCCAAAGCCGCAAGCCCCAAACTCTAAACCCTAAACCCCACACTCAACACCTGGACACAGTTTGCACTGCAACCCAAGAGGTCTCGTATAGTACCGTGAACCCACTAGCCTGCTTCAACGTACGTTTGCCTCGACCCTCTACCCTAAACCCCTTCTTGTAAGACCCTCCATCTACCCTCTATTAGACCCTAAGCGCCCCTTATTTGGGGCCATATACCCCTATTTGAGGGTACAAGGAGGGTCCTGGTACTTTGGCGACTCTGAAGTCTATGGAAGCGTACGTACTTTGGGCTACTTGGAGTCTTAGGGTTCTTGCAGCCTGGGTCATTAACGAAGTCTCCTGAGCCTCCGAGTCGGGTTGTGTATGCATGTTTACATACATATATATATATATATGGGTTGGTGTCAAACTTATGGCCCCTTTTGGCCCTAAATATTAGGTGCCGTATTATAATAAGGACCTCAAAAGGGACCCTAATATTGACAACCACCTATATATATATATATATATACACATACAGACTGCAATACAAGGCCTGATTTGTTAATTGAACCTAGCAGCTGAGAGAGACCCGTACCTCGCCCCAAGTACAAGATTTCGCGAACCCGCAACCCGCCTGAAGCTACCAAAGACGCACTGGAGGAGCCGTGGTCGTGGCGCTCGTTGAAATCGCCGGGGCGATTGATATTCGCCTCGCGGGTGGGAAGGCAGGTGCCAACTGCTCCCTCTGTAAGCAGAGCCATTACAGCATCACCAGAAGCCACTCATATCACAACTGAGCCTGGGTTTCAGGCCAAACTTCACCTTATCACAACCGGCACTCGGCAATAGTTAACCCTTGCCATTTATTGCAAAGGCTTTCCTGGCAGAAGAAGCTGAGCATACTCCTAGCATGAGAGCATGCATTATCTTCATCGGTGGTTCGGAAATGCTTAAGTACGACATGCGTGTGAAGGCTAAGTGTGTAGCCTGTCGTGTCTCAGGTTACTTTTTCCCTACCAATGAGTCACAACGAGGAACACCTCGTTTTCACGTTTGACCCATGTGCCGAGGCGAAAAAGCTATGGTGTGTTGTATTGGGCGACAGGGGATTGTGCAATGCGGGCTTGAGGCTTAGGGCGTACGATTTAGGGAGGAAGACCTTGCAACTGCCAAGAAGCCATGCGTTCTCAAAAAACCTTGTACATCTCTTATGGCCCTGCAAGATGTGTAGGGTTCCTAATCCCATGTGCCCCAAATCAGGAGTCATCATCGCAAGGATTCGATAACACTGCGGGCTTAAGTCAGGCTGTACGGTTTATAGGGATTTATGGTCTGGGGTTTAGAGTTTTTAGGGCTTTGTCCTGTACACATAGCTCAAGATCCACGTACCTGACAATCACGTACTCCCAACATGCTTCCCTAAATGCAATTATACTACAATCCTAAATCCTAAACCTTAACCCCAAACTCTATGAATCCTAAGCCTTACCTGTAGCCGAAAAGACCTACCTTTTTAGGGTACTATATATAGAAACCATAATAAGGAACCCTAAAAAGGTAGGTCTTTTCGGCTACAGGTAAACCCTAAACCCTATACATCCTCTGCCTTGAACCCTAAACCCGACACATCGTTGACCTTAAACCCTGAACACTACAAATCCTAGACGTTAAACCCTAAAACCCTGAAAATCCTAAACCTTAAACCATGAACCCAAATCTCAAAATCCTATTTTGGGCCGTTGATGCCTGCAGGTTCCTTTGCTTTGTAAAGTATGGTGACCTAAACCCAAAGTCTCCATGCATCCATACACTATACTGTTAGGCCTTAAAGTAATTACCTATATAGGGACCCCTTTATAAGGCCGAAATATCCTAAATATACTCTATGGGCACATGCAGCCTTAGGGGAAAATAAGTCCTCGGAGACTTAGGGCAACACATATTATGCAACTACATGTATAGCAAACAACCTAAGCATACATCCTCGCTCAGACATAAGAGATAGACTGGCTTGAGTCTTTTTCTTGCACATACCCCTATGGATCCATGTATCCAAATAGAATATACTTTGGCTCCAAAGTACCTAAATAGGGACTACATTAAAGGCCAAAGTATATACTATTTGGGCACCTGGACCCTTAGGGTACATTTGACACATGATAACCCTAAACCCAATACCCCGTCAACACTTCGGAAAACCGTATCGGCAGGCGACCCACAGCTGGTCCGCTACAGCGTGAACGGCCAAATCAGCTGCCCCCAGTGCTTGAGGCGCGCTGCCTGGATGTCGGCTTTACAGCACTGGGCTTACCTGAATCCCAAAAGCAGACCAAACGATGGCCCAACACTTATACAAAGGCTACTACTGCCCGGGGTCCAGGTACGGTTTATGGTTTCGGCTGTATAGGGTTTAGAATACAGGGTGTAGGTAGCAAACATGGGTCTACAGGGGCTCACGGCCTCGGAATCACCTTGGTGACCCAACGCTCTCTTAAAGAGAGTGTTGGAGAGTCTCTTTCTTGGGAGGTTTATTCTCGTTTCACGCAAGGTTTCGACGAAATTCAACTGCAGGAGGGCTCGCCAGACCGGTCTTGCGTTTCAGCCTGGGCACTTAGTACTTACCCTAAGGGTCCAGGTATCTCCTTAGGAGGGTCCGGAATCTCCTAGGGAGAGCCCTTGCGTCTCTTTGGGGTCTCAGAAACCCTACATTTTGAGGTTCCTTAAGGTGTTAGGACCCTTAGGGTAAGGGTTACAGGAGCAGCTCTCTTTCCGACGTTCTGCTGAGGCCTTCTGGAGCAGCCGTACGCCAGCCCAAAGGGCCCAAAGTTCAAAGGGGCCAAGTAAGCCAAGAGCCTCCAAAACCCCTTAATTAAGGACTAAACCTTAAATCATATTAGGGATCCTAATATAATTTAAAGTATATTCCTTAACTAAGGGGTTTTGGAGGCTCTGGGAGTATATAACTCAGCTGTACTTCGGCGTTAGAGGTGGCCCCGAAAGAGGTCTTTTGGTGGAAGCCCTGGGCTGACCCTGGCCTTGGTTGAGGCCATGCACGAAGCGGGCGAAATGGCTCTGCGTGGCAGCCATCAGGCGTACCAGTGCATCCTTGCTTAGGGCTTGGGTCTGAACTTCAAGGGCCAGTTAAGGACCCTTCAAGAGACCAGCCTAAACCCTACCTATAGTCTCCATTGTAGTCCCTTTTTTTGCGTAACCAATTTTTATGGTTAGGATCTTATGGTAAATCCTAGACCATAAACCCTGATAGAATCCCTGAAACCCTAAGTCCTAAACCCTAAAGGCCCTCACCCAGAAGTAGCAATTACAATTAGGTGCCGTGTTACTCTCCACACGGGGACCCAGCAGTTGCAGAGCCGAACTCCCCATTTCGGGGTTCGGCAAACAGGTCTAAAAACTCCAGGGATGTGTTCAACATAGTAGCCTGCATGGTTAGAATAAGGTTTTTGGGGTATGTCGTATACAGCATCACCATACAAGGACCATGCACAGATCCTAGTAGTACTGAGGCTTGTACTACAACCGAAACCAAAACGTCTGGAATCCCAAACCTCAATTCCTGAACCCTCAGCACAATCTGACCTTATGTAAACCCTTGCAGAACCTATGCGAGGAGCCTTTACAATAAGAACTCTCGAAGGAACCTTCAAAAGAAACCCTGAACACTGCACGAACCCTGCACTGTCTCAGGGGGCTAAAACTGTTTTGGGGGATTGAAGAGGGTCAGGTTGCCTTTGCATGGTCGGTAACCCATGTGCGGGACAGCACCTTGAAAAGCTATCATCTTCAAGATCCGGAACTCTTTGGCGTTCGGGCATCGAGGGTTGAAGCTTCGTGCTGCGAATGGTGACACAAGAAGAGGCCAATACTACGCATTTTGTCTGCTCGGGGTAAATATGTGCATGCTACAAATCTTGCCCTTGTCAGGTAGACATTTCGGTGCCTGCTCCTGGTATAGGAGCCTTGATAAACACAATAGGGCTTACCGTATAGCTACTACATATAATAAAAGGAACCCCTAGAATAATATTGATATGCCGACCCCTAGAATTAAGGCGGAGTCGAGTCGCATTCTGCTGTCCGACAAGATCCAGACCTTGGCAGCTCCGGCTGTCTTGAAGGGAGAAGGCATGCATTCAGCATTACGTAAGGCTTCGCAACTGTGCAACTTGTGGGTGGATTATAAGAAGCCGCTCCTACCCTTGAGGCCTGCGTCCCAGAGACTCCAAAACCCTTCAATCAAGGAATATCACCGCCCCTCATGCGGAAGCTAAGCGACCCTGGGTCCATGTGCCCAAGTAGTACCCTGAGGGTCCATATATACCACCATTATGGAGTTAGGTCCCAACAGACCATCCCCGTTATGGTTTATGGGACCTCATTCCATAATGGTAGTGTGTTACATGCAGCTACATGCATGTGCCTGAAAGTAACTATAAGCACTCCATCTAGTAAAAACTGTTGCCCTAAACGGCCCATGTAAACTCCTCTAAGGCCAAATCTCAAAGTATGTGCTAAACATTTATTCTATATGAGCACCTTTATCAGGGTTCCATAAGGATGCTATAAGGGTTTAGGGTTTAGGGTGCAGCGTCCCAATTACAGAATATGCCTTAAATAATGGTAGGATCCGTCAAATGGTTTAAGGTATATTTCTTAATAAAGGGATTCGGGAAGGCTGGGTGACCCCGAACCACGATTCCAGCTTCAACGCGGGATAGAAACCACAGCCCAGGCGGTAAGTGTCCAAATACTGAGATAGTGCTAGTTGTCCGGTATCCTAGCGGAGCTAAGGATTAACCTTGATAGTATCTACGGATTGTAATGCAAAAGGGATAAGGTCGCCTACTCTACTGCAAAGAGTAAGAACCCTGCGGGTCACAGGCATCAGACAAGCACGCGCATGCACCTGCAGAGGGGAATGCTAGCTAGCTGAGCCCAGGACTTTGCCAGCCCCCACGATTACCTGCAGCTGAGAATGCAGGTTGCCTACACGACCCAAAATACCAGAACTAAGAAGGCTACTATACGGGCCTTAATAATTACCAATACTATTTTGGCGGTTCCTTATTATACTTAAAGTATACTTTTCCCCAAAACCCTATTCTGATGATTCAGGCCCCTGTATTGCCTAGAAAGGCCTGAACCGTGAAAACTATATCATAGGGACCCTTAGGTGGGTAGGGGGCTTTAATGCCCATTTTGAGGACTTAATAAGGCCTATTTAAGGAAAAAAACGTCCACTACCCCCCCCCCCCCTTAACCCCCTAAGGGTCCCTATGATATATAGCAGCGACTAACAATTTCATATATAGGCTTCAGCGTCATGATCTCGGAATCCCGGTCACATGGGGATGGCTCTAGACTCATCGGCGTAGGGTTCAGAGCTTGATGTGGGGGTTTAGGGGTTTTAAAGTTTAGGGTTTAAGGGTTAAGGGTTTAGGGTTTAGGGAGGGGTGTAGTGTTACGGGTTTGGAGCTAGCAACAGGTCTGAAGAACTAGACAAGGTTGCTTGCCAAGTTTACTACTCTAGAAGGATCAGCTTAATTGTCCAGTATCTTCGGGGAACTAAAGGGCTAACCTTAGCCTTTGGAATTACACGAGGAATGACACCTAAACCCTAAACCCCAAAACGGATCAAGGGATACAGGTCACCTGCTCTACTACTGGGTGATGAGCTCAGGAAATCCTCAGGAATGCTTTGCTGTGTGACCATGTCCACCCTAGGCCTAGATGATGCCTAAGGTCTAGGATTTAGGGTAAACAGTCTAGCGGTTTGGGTTGAGGGTTTGTAGTTTAGGGCTTAGGGGTCATGGTAAGGCTCAGGCTGTCAAAGGCGATGTCAGTGATTAGATTGCTAGTACTCCTCGTGGTAGTTCATGGCCACTGGTCAGTCTGCACTCGCACAGCTCCAAAGATGCTCCCAAGCTCCACCGAAAGACAACAAGAAGGCCAAGCTCCACAATCCTGCATCCTCCACCCTCAGCGTCGAAGAAAGACTCCGTCGACTGGAAGAAGCACAGAGCTTGCACAGCCAGG
>BGNK01000595.1:0-53030 GCA_003297005.1 Symbiodinium sp. clade A Y106
CACCAGAAGACAGAAGTGTACAGAAAGACAGATCTTTAGATGTATAGTTTCATGATCACGTCGTCTTTTGTCGTGCGGTGGTTGAAATAGTGCTCTCCCCCAAACGGGAGGGTTTAGGGGTTTAGGGTATCTGATTTCGGATCTGGGGTGTGGTGGTAGATGCTACACCACATGCACCTACCTCCCACTAGCCTGCTGAATGCGGACAGGTGCAATAGAAAGGCCGAAGCAGTTCAATCTTCGCTTCCTCAGGTTTAGGAACCATTTGAAAGTTCGGAAGTCTCTCACTCTTTGGGCTGTGGCTCCGCCCCCTCCCGGTAGCAGTTTCGAGCGTCTGGCTTCGAGATTCTAGCTGACATAATAAGCTGAAAGTACTTGCAGCTCGTGCTGTTGCTCCGTTCCTTCTTTCAGAAGTGGCCTGATTCCGCCGCTGCCATTTTCATCTCAAGTCCAATGTCTCGTTCTGGCTAGTACCTTTGCACATGACGGCTAGGGACCACGAATCATCACCCGGTGTCTCTACCTTCTGTCGTGAATCTACAAGGAGTAGCTAGAGCTGTGCATGAAGGTCCGAGTGTTGGGTTTAGTGGCAACAGGGTCGCGGACAAGTTTGGTTCTCAGACTTGATTTCCATGCTTCGCTGTAGCAGCTTGCAGAAGGCCCAACCCCCAAACACACAAAAATTCGAAATACCAAGCCCCCCAGCCCTCATTTGGGAACAAACCACGACCGGACCATGCGGCGTCGGAAGAAGAAGCTGGAAGACGAAGCGGTGTGCGGGTCTGAGTCTAGCCCCCTAGGTTTTAATTAAACGACCTCGAGTCTAGGTGGTTCATGGCTCAGGGTTTAGGATTGAGGGCCTTGGGCTTTAAGCATTAGGATTCCGGCTGCTGGGTTTGACTTTCAGGGTTTGAGATTTAGGATTCAAGATCCTAGCTTTAAGGTTTAGAGGGTTGGAGCTTGAAGGTGTGACGTTTGGGTTAGTAACTGATGACACCAAGTGCGCCCTGCATCCGTGTGTTAGCCTATAGTTATGTATATATATATACACATAAATATGTCTCTAGCCTTGCTCAGAGGTTATGCCTTGCTGCATGAGGGTTCCGAGGATTTAGGGTAAGGTTGTTGGTGATAATCATTTGGGGTTTATGTTTAGGCCTGCGACACCCTTCCTACTGGCTTTGCGCTCTAATGGTTTGTTTAGGAATGGGTTCAGGGTTCAGGGTTTAGGGTTTAGGGTAGGGCAAGTCTTGACCGGGAGGCTCAGGCTTCAATTTTGGCTTTGGCCTGGGGTTTAGGGGGGTTCAGGGTTTGGACTTTCCGGGTTTTGGGTTTTGGTTCCGCTGCGGTCAGGTTACGGCGTGATGGAGCTTAGCACGACTGCTTTGTTCGTAGTATCGTGTCGTCTTTTGAGCTTCGGGTATCTGTAGCTTTGACCACGTCAGCTTCGTCGCAAGGTTTTTGCACATCTTTTCGGCCGAAACAGGAGGTTGGCGAACAAACCCTGAACCCTAAACCCAAAATGGCCCCTAAACCCTAAACCCAGAATGGGCCCCTACTAGAGGTAGTGGCGGCAGTCGGAGTAGCAAAACACACGAGCTCGAAACCTTGTCTTTTCTCTCGAGGTCCCTATATCCGACACATAAGACTTCCGACTCTTTAAAAAGTAGTGTGTGTGTATATATATATAGTCTGTGTCTCTCTCTCTCTCTCTCTCTCGGTCTCTCCCTCTTTATCCCTCTCCGTCTCCCTCCCAGGTCTGTGCAGGAAGTTGTCGCCGCCGAGGAAGTCGAGGCGTGGGATTTAGCAGTTCGGGACTTTCTGGGGCGGGGGGGGGGGGGGGGGGGCCAGCGGGGTTTGGGAGGGGGCCGGGGGATGGTAGNCCCCCCCCCGTCCCCCCCCGCCTGCCCCGCAGGCGGGGGAGGGGGGGGCCCGCCGCCGGGGGGTGAGGGGGGGGGGGGTTGGCCGTTGGGGGGTGTGGGGGGGGGGGGGGGGGGGGTTATGGCTCAGTGGGTTTGGTGTAGGTTCAGGGTATAGGATGTGTAGGGGACAGCCAGGGAGGTGTAGGTCTTCGGACAGGGCTTAGGGATGAGGGATACTTCGGGGTTGGGATTCCGTGGTGAGACTAGGGTCATAAGTGCCGAACCTCAAACCCAAAAGTTGCAAGATGGAATTTAAGCAGGTTGTTAACAAGCTTTAGGTTAGCGTGTAGGTTGTGGGGTGCAGGGTTCAGGGCGTTTGTGGTTCGTGGATTTGTGCAGCGTGTACCTGTATCGCTTCCCCCAGCCGAGGGACGTAGCTTTCTCAACGTTCACAGTCTGCAGGTGGGATAAGATTGCAAGCAGTCTGATTTCATTCCTTAGGGTTTGTCATTATAAAGTACCCCGACGGCCTGTTCTATTTGTTAAGGCCCTTCTATCATGCTTCAATTTGGGGTTGTGTGGTCTTTGCATGAGCAAGTGGCATTGTTTTGCGTGGTGTATTTACGCCGCTGTTCTTCTTGAGCCGTTTTGCCTCACGACCTCTAAACAGAGCAGTAAACTCCAAGTCCCAACCCTGAAACCGAAACCCTGAGCCCTCAACCCTAACCCTAAACCCTCAACTGTGCACCTCACACCCTGTTTTGCGAGGCCACATGCTGCACTGTGGAGGTTCCCAGTGCTTGTGGCCTTCCGTACCAAGACACAAGAACTTAATGGTACTTGTGGTTCAGAGTTTAGGGTTTAGGGCCGCATTTGAGAGAACCTGGTAAGAAGAGTGTCATAGAGCCAAGCATTCAACAAATTCACGGTTGTTCCTTGTGACATTTGCACCCAAAGTCATGACTCCGAAATCCTTACGATCGTCTTTGGGTGTTAGTGTTATCGCTACTGTTGTCAGTACTGTCATCAGTATTGTTGTGTACTACATACCGATCCCTGCAATCACATTATTGTGTTTCGTCGTGGCTCCCCCCTTCGTTGTTTGCATTCCTCTAACAGCTATTTCCATACTGACATTGTAACCTGTAGTGTAGAGGCCTCCAAAACCACTGTTCTAACTTCTTTCGGCTTTTCTCATGAGAGTAGAACATGCGGGGCTGGGTTTAGGATTCTGAGCCCAGTTTTCGGGTTCCAGCGACGTGCACTGTGCCCCAACTTCGATGCACAGATGCTCCATTCCCGTACACAGCAGAACCTGTTCGAGCTCTTGAGAACATTCACATTAGCCCAAACGCAAGCGGCTGCCATTGTGGCTATACTCTCCGACAAGCCTTATTCTAATTATCTTTTCATACATGCTCCTATATTACAGTACTTAGGAAGCATAGGTCGCAGTTTCCAGGGGTCGGGGTCTTGAATGACGGGACACGGAATTTGAAGAACTCCTCACTTTTCAGCCGAGATCTTGACATCAAGAACAATAGATCCTAAAAGGAGTTGATCCGAAACTCGGGGCTCCACAACCCTAAACCCTAAACCCCTAAACTGTACCTTTGTTGGGCTCATGAGGCCAGACCTCAAAAGATCATGGCATGGAATGTAGCGTCTAGACAGGATTGGCCGCTGGAGCCTTTACGACGTCTTTCCGTGAGTTTTGCATACACGTTCCAGCTTCCATTTTTTTCGGGTTTAGGGCTTCTAGATTGTGCGCTACTTCCCGCAATTAAACCTTAAACCCTAGACCCTAGACCCTATACGCTAAACCCTAAACGCTGGACCCTACAGTGGGCTTCGGTTTGCTGGATACTGTAAGGGCTTAAATAATTACCAATACTATTTTGGGGGTTCCTTATTATGATTTTAGTATAATGGCCCCCAAACCTTATTCTAACTATTAAGGCCCCTGCATCCCTAAATCCCTTATAGTACCTGTACAGTATCCCTTAAAGGAACCCTATTCTAATTATTAAGGCTGCTATATTATGGGAGCCCACCTTGGACTCGAAGTCACCAGCGCAGCCGAAGCCAGGCACCCGTTCAAGAGTGCTTGGTGCAAATTCTCCTCTTCTGCCCAGGTTCACCTGCATGTAATACAGGAGCTTGAATACGTACCAAAATTTATTCCGTTGGGATTCTGTTACAATCGCACCACAGTACTCGCCGCAATGTAGCCCAAAATCAGGTTCGATTTAGCATAAGGTCCCTATACCAAAGGCTGAAAAACCCTAAACCCGAAACCCAAACCGTGGTTTCGCTGAGTTTCGCTGAGTTTTCTTTAACTTACTTCATACGGTTGATGGACAAAATCCTGCATGACCCTAAGGACCCTAAACTATGGGAATTATGGTATATTCCTTATAATGGGTAATGCAGGATTTTGTCCATCAACAGTACCCAGCCCATGGAAGATCCACAATCGGCTTTAGGTGCCAGAGGTTGGGTTTACGGTTATACGTTTTAGGGTTATAGAGAGGGATTAGGGTTTGGGGTTTAGGGCTTTGGGTTTAGGGTTCGGGGTTTAGAGTTTAGGGCTTTGGGTTTTGGGTTATAGGGTGTAGGGCTTGGGGTTATAGGGTTGATTGCTTTAGGGTTTAGGGTTTAGAGGTATACGGTTTACAGGTTTAGGGTTTTCGGGTATAGTAAGAAGACTTAGTAGCCTATATCCGTGATTCTAGTTGTTACGGCCTTTCTATTAGGGTGTGGAGTCACAGGCTGCAGCAAGTTCTATACAGATTTGTGACTACATTAAGTAAGTACCCGAATTGGAGCCATATGGGAGTACAACTGTAGTTACAATCAACCCTCAACCCTAAACCCTCAACCCTAAACCCTAAACCGGCTTGGTATCAGGACTTGCGGCCTGAAGAATTTGGGGTTGCAGGGCCTGGGGACTGTTTCTTCTCTTTGGGATGCCGTAAGGCCCTAAACGCAGGGTTGGCTTTGGGGTTTGGGGGTTTCAGGATTTTGGGGTTAGGGTTACACCTTAAACTGAACTCTAAGCCTGCCCCCTCAACCTTAAAACTTTAAATCGCCGGCCCTCAACCACAGCACCTAAATCCTGACCAGACTAACGGAACCACTACCGTCCAAGACATGTATCGTTGCGAACCATATGTCGTTGACTACCGAAATAGCAGACATACATATATATATATACATATACATATGTATATGCACATGTATATGCAAACATAATGGGCATGAACCTGTGTGTATATATGTAGAAAAGTGCGCAGTAGAAAAGTGCGCAGCCTTGGATTCCCCGTGCTCCATTCTGATTGTTTAGGTTCGCCTATTTGTAACTAGTCTTTAGTGTGTACATTTTCAGGTTCAGGGTTTGGGGTTTAGGATTTGCGGTTTGGTGTGTTGGTCTAGGGAACTCGAGCCACATTTTCTTCGCCGTCGCACGCCCTTGGCTCTATCCTGCCTTCTTCGCCAGCTGCTAGAAACGCAACTTTGACACTCGGCGTGCATATCATTCCGATGCTCTGTCACTTGCCCCAAACCCTGGACTACACCCAGCGTAGAACATGCATGTGCATTCACCGCACTGTGCGTGTGTCTGTATGTATGTCTATACTCATGCATACATATATATATATATATATTCATTCAGTACACACATGCATAGCCATGCATACTTACTGACGACTTATATATATATATATATATATATATATATATATATATATATATATTCAGTACACACATGCATAGCCATGCATGCTTACTGACGACTTATATATATATATACACATGTATGTACATACGTACATGCATACATGCGCATTCACATGTCATTCTGCACACACGCCCGTTCACGTGCACACTCCAGGTTTTTCATCCTTATCTATATATATATATACATATGTATATAGATGCATCTATCTATCTGTCTCTCTCTCTCTCTCCGTAGTGCGGGGAGCTGTCGTTATGAGCAGCTTTAGTGTGTTCAGTCGTCACACCAAAGCGAACAAACCAAAGACAGGGTCTAGAGTCGGAGGTTCATACGAAGCCAGTCGTAGCCAGAGACTGTGAAGTGGAGCCTGAGATCTTCCAACCCTGCTGCCCCTATAGTAAACCCCTTGGAGACCCGGCTGCGTTTAGAGTAAACCCCCCAAAAGGGGTATTAGAGCCTGGGGTCGGGGTTTAGGATTAAGATTATGTGTGTTTGTATATTAAACCCCAAAAAGTTGGAAAACGGATTAAGGACAAATAGCGCTGGGATTCCCTATACACTATTCTTGAGGATTGAGGCTATTGGGTTTCCAACTTTTGGGCTTCTACCATAGTGAGGATGTCCGCGAAGCCCTTAACCCCAAATACAGCACCCCAACACCAACAAACTTGCTCAACATGTAGGTACCGCCCGCCCTGAACCCAAAACCCTAAACCCTACTTGCCTTGTGTGCGCCCTTACGGGGGTGGGCAGCGAGAGCAACAGCCTGTCACGCACTTTAAAAGAACCTTAAACCATAGCCTAGAGTCTGGGAGTCTGGGTACTTGTTCGTTCGGGCAGAAGGTCATCCTGAAGGCTTTTTTCGGGTGTTGTAAGGGCGCATTGGCGCATCACCTGGCGCGACCTAACCTGCGCAAAATGGTGGCATGTCATGCTTCCTTTGCGAGTCGGAGGATTCTGCCCATCAGTGTGTTAGAGTTCTCTGGTTGAAAAGACTGCTGTGCTACATAATTACCGGGGCTTGAACGCCTATACAGTACAACCTCTGTCTTGAACCCCAAATCGGGTGGAGAAGATCCTGGGTGTTTTGCCAGCCCCTGCTCAGGAAAAGAACTCCGAGAACGCGAAAAGAGGATCCGGCCAGTCCGAAGTACTTAATGCCCAAGTTCGCGTGCTAGGGTACTCTGCAAGCTTCAGCTAGTATTTCATTCCAACTCCTTTGGGGGGAACCCCTAGAATAGATCCCGACTTTTGCCTGAGAAGGGTGCTCGAATCGCTTATTCGAGCTATTGCTGCCCGCAAGTCGGCCTTCCTCATATCGTAGCATAGATCCTAAGTGGAAGATTCGGGTTTGGGGCTTTGGGTTTAAGGCCTGAAGCCATGTTGTGGAGTCAGTGTGGTCATGCCCAGCAGAGTGCAACAAAGGAGCCGGAAGCCTAAACCCTAGGGTCGGACAGGGAAGCTGCTTTAAAGCAAGAACAAGGAAACCTGAGATGCAGACCCGACGTCGCCAGCTCCTACTTGTTTTACAGAGCCACCCCCGATACATCGAAGCTGACTTAAAGGAAGCGGGAAACGTTTAAAGACCCCCGCTCGCTGAGCCCTCTCGTGAAACGCAGCGGGCTTCAGCATCTTGGTTGCAGACCAATCGGTCTGGGGCGTAGGGCTTGACGATTTAAAGTTGTCACATACCCCTGCATGCCTGCGTGTATGTATGCATGTAATGATGGTATATATGGTTTCAGTTGCTTTCCCAGCGTTTCTGTCAGGGTTTAATCCTTCAGGAAAGTTCTCTGACATCTATGCCCAAATCCATCCCGCAAGCGAAGGCAGAGACTGATCTAACCCCAAAGCCCTATAACCTCGACTTAAACTGCTAATCTGCGAATCGAGGCCCGAAACCGGCTCCCGTCATTTTCTTTACCGGGAACTTGTGCTTTTCGTCCCGAACATCGTAAGACAGCGAGGTTTTTGGGTTTCGGGTTTGGAGTTTCGGGTGTAGGGGTGCAAGGTTTGCGGTGTTGGAGTCGTAGCAGCAGTACCCATAGGCATCGTCGCGTTGTTGCTGCAGGTAATGGGACTTCAGGTAGTGGGGTTCAGGGTCAATCTAGACGATGGAGACGAAATGAAATAGTAGAACAAAGCCAGAACTTTTAAACCTCCCTTCGTGTTTCTCCTTGCCCTTCCAGTACAGCTTCTAGCTCAAGCCCCACGCCCTAACTACCCGACACTCGAAGCTCCACCTCTTTTACCCTAGATTCAGGCGTGAAGCAATCCTAAACTTTCCTGCGGAAATGCAGTCCTAAATCTTGAAAGAAACCTTATAGTAACGCTTCAAGGACGCCTTGCAGCACCCTGTAAGGAAGCCTAATAAGCCCCTTAAAGGCACCCTCATAGAATCCTTTCAGGAAGCCTATAGAAACCTTTGACAACCTTATCAGACAGCCCGAGACTTAAGCGCTAATCCCCATAACTTGGACACACCCTTGATCAAGCGAGTCGGCTAGTACGTTGTGTTATGGGGTCTGGGGGTAGGCTGATGATAGGTATTAAACTTGGCACGTGCGGCCTAGCGTTTATCATCATATTGGCACAGAGACTTCCAACACATCCCGATCTTCTCGACTCTCGACAGTTCTCTTAGGTCGGCCATGGCATCACCGTCCGAAGCCCCAGTCGGGCTTTAATTAAAGGCAGACTCTGTGAGGGAAGTAGAAGGACCTTCACAGAGCTGCTAAAAACTATAAATGTGGTTTAAGAAGGATCTAGGGCGTAGGCTCTGTAGAGTTTAGGATTCAGGTGTTTCGGATTCAGGAGAAAATGCTGTATGCAAAGGTTCCAATCACCTAGAAATCAGCTACTCCGCAAATACTAGCTGCATTGCTGCGATGCTACATACAATCCACGTACCGAGTTTTATTGGCTCCTGTTGGACCCTGAAAACCCCCGTGACCCCAAGAACACCCTTGTAAACCCTTATTCAGCTCTGAATACGTATGCAGATGCTTTAAGTGGCTACTTATTCGGGCTTATACACTTTAGGGCAGAGTCTTCGGATAGATTAGGTGGCAAGTGGCAATGCATGCTCTTTGCCATGTTCCTACAAAAGGCTATGAAACCCAAGAATCCCCTTGCAAGCAACAACATTCTTCAAGCAGGCCGTCCTGGCCACAAACTGCGGGGCAAACGCGCCCAACGCGCCCTGTTTCTAGAAGGGCTCCTTTTTTGGGGGCCTTATATCCGGGATCCTAGTTTGGGGGTTTACAGGAAGGTCCCTTCTCTGCTGCAACTCTCCAAGTTGCCACAAGCCATAAACCGACTACACCTTGAACCCTAAGCCCAAAACACCAAAACCTTCAAGTCCCAACAGAGGACTTCAAGATCCTATGCGATGAACACCCACATCCCCTGAAGCAGCTCCAAGAAGAAATCCGAAGTCAATCCTTCAAGGATGCCCCTAGAATGATCCACCATTAAAGGAGCCCTAAACCATAAACCCTAAACCCCTAAACCCCCTTTAACATACCCTAAAGGGAGCCCCAAAAGGAGCAGAGTCTTGTGAGGCTTGGGCTGCCGGCGTTTGTTCGCGACGTGAGCCGCTTGGCCACAGAAGCTCTAAGGGACTTCACTGATTCAGGGTTTAGGGCTTAGGGCTTTGGGTTTAGGGCTTAGGGCTTAGGGTATAGCGTTTGAAGGGACCTCAGTGGTTGATCAGGCACCCAAACAGGACATACGCCGAAACATTTTCTTCATTATAAGGGGGTTAAGGGTCTTCAGTGGTTTACGCTTAGGCAAGGACTCATACTTTAAGGCTGTTGGGCCCAAAGACCGTGAGATGCTATTCTGAGCCTTAGGGTTAGGGTTTAGGGCTTGGGCAGTTTAGGGTTTAGGAAACTTAGAGTTTAGGGTTTGGAGGGCTTTGGGGTTTCAGGGTCTTGGGGGTTTAGGGTTTAGGGCTCAGGGTTTCGGAAGTTTAGTTTAGGGCTTATATGGGATATAAGGGTCCAGCCAACCCAATAATCAGGGGTTCGTCAAGGGGTTTTGCAAGGCTGTCTCGGCTTGGAAGGGTCCACAGGTAATTAGGTAGTTGATGTCTAGGATAGCAGTAATGTAGGTTTGCAACTGGGGGAGTGGCTGATGAGTAATTCGAAGGGCTTGAGAGGTTTTGGGGTTTTCGAGCTTTAGGTTTTTCAGGGTTTAGAGTTTTGTGGCTGATGGATTTAGACCATTTTAGGTCATGGGCATCAGGCTGGCTAAAAGGTTTAGAGCTTTTGGGTTTAGGGACTTGAACAGTCTTACGGTTTGGGCGGTATGGGCATGGATGGCTGGACCAGTCATGAAATCAGGAGCCAAAACCCCACCAAACTCAACATTTTGGGCCTTATTGGCTCACTCAAGCAGAGGATGATTGGATATCTCAGCTTCCCCCTAAACCCCCAACCCTAAACCTTCAGCCTCTTGGTTTCTGTGTAGACCCGAAAGAAGCTCTGATTGCCTTCAGGCGGCTTGCGCCTCGTCTACATCGACCCAAAGGGAGAGGCAGAAGCTTGAGAGTTGAGTTTCGGTCTTAGGGGTTGTTAGTTGAGGGGTTTGGGGGTTTAGGAGTGTTTTAGGGCTTTCTTGGGGTTTCAGTATAGAGGATGTATATGATGTAGGGTGTAGGGTGTTGCGAATTCTTCAAGATTCGAGACTGCTTCTCTCAGGGTTCAGCGGACTTGGTCGAGGGTTTCGGAGTCCGGGCTGCAAGCACTGGCGAGTGCGCTGAGAGTCTGCTTGTCACACCCCTAAACCCCATACGCGAAACCTAAGCCTCCTGAGCATACTGAGCCCTGAATCTTGTATCCTGAACGTTTATGTAGACCTCGGACACAAAACCTTAAAATCCTATCCGCAAATTTTGCTTCCAGCACGAAGCCGCAAGCAATGGCGACTCCACCCGACCCCGTGGGGTTCCTGAACGGCCAGGTTGCCACTGACAGAACATTCAGACTAACCCAGGGTCAGGGTCAGAGTTAGGGGTTTGGGGTTTCGGGGTTAGGTTCAGAAGCAAGTTAGAGGTAAGGCAATGAGGGCATCCTAGCAAGACATGGTCTAACAGGGCCTTTGCTGTGTCCACCCACGCTTCGCGCATAGTTTCTCAGCGAAAACGTGCAAATGCGCAGAGGGAGGTTGAAGAAAGGCTGCACGGATGAAATTTGACCTTTCAAAGACTCGTTTCATCTTTTTGGTGTGCTGCGCTGGCAATCATCACTGAACACTGAATGAGTTTACTGTTCTCGCTCCGGCAATGCCTGAATAACGTGTGCCTAAACCATCGGACAGTATCCATGTTTCCAGCCCTGCCAAAGACCCTGACGTTATGTCTTTTCTTCTGCAGCGACATAGGTTTTCTGTCGAAGGACCCGAAACTTCGAGTCCAAAATCCTCAACCCCAACCATAAAGTAGGCCAGCTCTAGCGCGTAGACCCAACCAAGCTCTAGACTCTGGACACAGAAGACCCAAGCTCTAGACTCTAGACAGCAAGCCCCAGGCCCAAAGCCCTAAACCCAAACAAACGACTCCACATCCAAACCTCGAATTGGGAAGGCGTTGTCGACGGCGAAAGAGTTTTCGTTGCAGAAGGCCAGTTGGGGTTAAAGGTTCATCAGGCACATGTGGGAGTTTCCGAAAATAGGGGACCCTAATGTAGTACCCTAAATAGTAGGATCCTTAGTAAAAGGACCCCAAAATAAGGTGCCCCTAGTTTTCGGAAACTCCCATGATGGTTCAGGGCTCAGGATTCAGGGTGTTTCGGGTCCTGCACGAACTCGTTACCACAGATTTCAGAATATGGCATCATCTTGCCCAAGGAGTGCTCATGTTAGATAGAAGAAATATAGAAGAAGACCCCGACTCCCCGACAGAACCAGCATGTGTTCAGTCAGTGTTTCGCCATCGACTAGCACCCCACCTCAGCCACGAAAGTATCCAGAATCGCTTTGTCAATAGAGATAATAACGCACAGTATAAAGGCCATCAGTATGGATGGGTTGGCAATTTCGGCGAATCCGTGAGCCCAAAAGCGCTGACGCCCAACTCATCCCGGCTGAGGAGTATCAGGAATTGAAAAAGGTACCCTAAACCCTAAACCCACAGACTCCCGTGAAGTTCTACCAGTCAGTGCTCCCCAGGAAACGCAGGAAAACTAGTTGGCAACACAGCAGATGAAACAATCACCGAGGCGGCATCCAGGTTTGTCCTGCCTCAACGAGCCCTAGAAATTTGATCGGTAGCATCTATGGCCTAAACAAGATTGTAAACCAGAACAAGGCAGCTACGCTAAACCCTAAACTTAAGCCCGAACCCCTGAAACCCTAAACTAAAATGCCGAATCAAGCCCCTAAGCCCTAAAACCTAAACCTTAAATCCTACACCCGAAACCCTAAACCCTAAATTCTGCAGCCTCTTGGGAAAAAGGAGTTTGAAAAAACAACCCTAAATTCTAAGCCCGAAGCCCTAGACCAGGTGAAGGTAGCCACATGGAGCCCGAACGGACAGTCGCTGGCTTTCGTGGATCCGAACGCAGGGGTTTCGGTGGGGCCCTGAGGGAAGGCATAGGGTTTTAGGGTTTAGGGTTTAGGGCTTAGGGTTTAGGGTTTTAGGGTTTAGGGTTTAGGGTTTAGGGTTTAGGGTTTAGGGTTTAGGGATTTTAGGATTTAGGGTTTCGGTGGGGCCCTGTGGGAAGGCATACCTTAACCTACCAAAACCTACTATTTTGTAGGGTCCCCATAAATTCCATATTAGGGTTTATAATAAGAACCTACAAAAAAGTAGGGTTTGGTAGTTTAAGGTAGGGTTTAGGGTTTAGGGTAGACGGTTTGGCGTGATATAGGGGTGATAATAATTAGAAAAAGGAATTTTGTATTAAATTATGCTTGAACTTGAGTAAGGGCCCTAAGCAATACTTTGGCAGGTATTCAGACTCCAATATGAGGCAGTTGGGGAAAAAAGGCCTGAAGCTTTGAGGTTCAGGTCTTCCGGCCAAGGGCTTAGGGTGGAGGGGTTAAGGTTTATGTGGGAGTTTCCGAAAATAGGGGACCCTAATATGGTACCCTAAATGGTAGGACCCTTATTTTAAGGACCCCAAAATAGGGTACCCCTAATTTTCGGAAACTCGCATGTTGTTGGGTTCAGAGTCTAAGGTTTAGGCTTAGGTTTAGGCTTGTCAGGGCCCTTAAGGGGTGTACAGAATCAGTCGAGCGGGAGTTCATGCTTGCCTCAAGACCTTGGGCCCCTAAACCTTAAACCTTAAGCCGTGACCCCGAAACTCTCCGAAGCCACGGCTAAGGTCGCCGCCTTTCCAGAAGGGGAGGCCAAGACGACCCCGACATTTACGGGCAGTTTCTATACTTTGGTGTTCTTAGGAATCAAAATTCATTGTTACTGATAATAAAGACCCAGGAGAGCTTCCTGGTATCTGCGATTTTATTTTAAACTTTGGAAAACTGTTAAAGTGGTAAAGACAATTGATTAGTCTCTATTGGTCGTTAATTGTTTTTATTTGTCTTCAGTTGTCTTTATTTGTCTTTATGTGTCTTTATTTATCTTTATTTGTCTCTATATATCTTTAATCGTCTTTCATTGTCTTTCTTTGTCTTTTTTTGTCTTTAATTTGTCTTTATTTGTCTTTAATTTGTCTTTATTTGTCTTTGTTGGTCGATTCTGTCGAACAATAGACCCTGTGGTTCTGGTTCGGTGCAAACGGTCAATGAGAGAAGTAAACAAGTATGTTTATTCTGGGTTTTAACGGGTGCTGAAGTATAGGGGTCGGAATATTGTGGAGAAGCATTCCTCACTTTAAGTAAGGGCCCCTATGTTGGGCACCCAGGATTAGGGTTTAGGGGTCCGTTGTGGACGTGGGCTTGTGTCTTCTCAGAAACCCTACACTCTGCAAGCCTACACCTAAACCCTACATGTTACATAGCTTTTTTTGGAGTGCTCAGAAGTTCGTCACGTCTCTGTACAATTCGTCTTTAACGTGCACATCAACATCCTGTTCCAATCATACAGGCCCCTCTGCAAGGGTCTAGGCTCAAGGTTCAGGGTCTTCGGTTTGAGGGCATAGGTGTGGATTTTTGACCTCGGATCTTGAATCCTTCCTATTCTAAGTATTCAGGCCCCCATAGTAGGGTTGTCTCCATCTTCGGGTTGGAGTTTACCGTTGCAAACCCCTCTGCCGCTGCCCGAAGCCCAAAGCCCACAACGTAAACCTTACACTCTGCCACCAAAGGCCTAAACCCTAAACCCTAAACCCTGAACCCTAAACCCTAAACCCTAAACCCGAAGCCCTCCATTGGTAAACCCTAGGTCCCTAGGATGGGACCCATGGACAGCAAAGGTGGCTAGCTCTAAAGTCCCTTAGGGCTGTAGTCGGTTTTAGGATCTCAAGTAGGTTTAGGGTTTAGGGTTTAGGGTTTTTAGGGCTTTAGGGTTTAGGGTTTAGGGTTCTAGGATTTCACGTAACGCACCGGAAGGCACCTAGCAGGTAGCCTTAAAGCGCCTCAGACAAGAAGCTCCTTGACACGAGTGCCCAAAGAACGGCTTGACGTTTCGGGGTGTTTAGTTTCGGGCTGCACCCAAGGCAAAAAGCCAGAAGCTCCACACACACTCTGCAACAGGCGGAGCCAACGACTACCACCCTTTCAGGCAGGGATGAGGGCTTCCTCGACCCGAGCCTATTCCTAAACTCGGCACCAAACCTTCCAATCTTTTCATTTCAACCCTAAACCCGATATAGAGGCTTCCAGGGCTTTTACAGGGTTGTATGGGGCTGTATGGAAGCATTTTATGGGATCTTATGCGCAACCTACGCTTCCTGCCTCGTCACTGTGTTTGTTTTTCTGTTGGGGTTTTTTGGGGGGTATTTGGTGAACGGGTTTGGGGTGAAAAGTTTGAGGATGTTTAAGGGTTTAGGGTTTATACCCCAAGCCCCAAATCCCAGAGGACAACATCTTTCATGGCTCGCTTGAACCTCAGCCCTCGAGCATAAACCCTTTCAAAAAGCTTTATCGAAAAAAGCCTTTGTAAACCGCTGTAACTAGCTTACAAAGCCTGTTACAAGGCCTTGAAAACCCTAAACCCCAAACCCTAAAAACCTCTGCGACTTAGGGTGTGAAATTATCCTGCCAGGCACCTAGCCCAAGAAGCCCTAAACAGTAAGCATCAACTTTGTGTATGGGGGCTTCAGTAGTTACTTCAAGAGATTAAGGTTGAGGGTTTAGGGTTCGGGTTTTAGGGTTTAGGGTTTGGGTTGAGGGTTTTCAGTTTCAAGTCGTTTTTGAGACTTTGCCTGCCCTTCTCGACTGAAAACTTGTTTGCTGACGGTGAGGCCGATACTCCCCGAGTTCCGCACCGTAACCCTTAAGCCCGAGTCCTTGCCCCACAACCCTTCACCCTTACCATAGGAGCCTGAATCATTACCAATATCATTCCTAGGGTTCCTTTTTATAGTTATAGTAGAATATGCCCCAAAACCCTGTTCTAATTTTCCCGGCCCCCTATATCAGGAGACTGAAAGCCCGGGAGCCACCTGCCCTGGTTGCGAGGTAGTAACAAGAACACGATCGGCATGTATTGGCCGCCCCCTGAGATGCGATGAAGCTCTGAACCCGAAACCCGAAGCCGCCACCCCAAGCCCAAATTCCAACCTAAGCCCTAAGCCTTAAGCCCTAAGCCCTAAACCCTAAACCCTAAACCCTAAATCCCAAACCCGTGCTGGGATTCGCATCGATGATGCACAGTTGGAGAAGCTTGAGGATGTCGCCTTACTATCCGGTCGACAGTCTGCGGTTTGGTTTTTTGTTTTATCATGCTTTGGGGTTTTAGGGGTTTAAGGTTCGGGGGTTTAGTGTTTGGCGTTTGGGGTTTCAGGGGTTCAGGGGTTAAGGTTTGGGGTTCAGGGGTTTAGGGTTGCAGGACTCTTGGTGTTTGCTTTGGAGTATTTAGGGCATTGAGAGTTGCGATTTGGATTGGTTTGAGGGCCGAAGCCCCGAACCCTAAGCCCCAAACCCTAAACCCTACTCCCTAAGCGTTTCATGGTGTTGGATGTCGAAGGAGCATAGTCACAATATTCCTATAGATTCCCTGTCACTGTACAGTTATACCACAAAACCTGACCCTAAACCCGAAACGCTAAACTCCAAACCCCAAAACCCTAAAGCCCTAAGCCGTAAACCTTAAAACCCTCAAACATGTTCTGACTACTAAGGCCCCTATCTGTATCTATCCCCCGACCCTTGGAACCTGATTTGGGGCTTCGAGTAAACGCCGAAGGCCTTTAGCAACCCTAAACCTGCGGCAGGGCAACTACTCGAATCTCAAAAATAGGTTTCGGCTCCCAAGCTCCGTAGCAGTTTGCACCAAGAGCTGTGCATCCTCCAAGGTTTAGGAGGGTTTTAGGGGTTTAGGGTTTAGGGGTTTAGGGTTTAGGGGGCTGGATTAGTGAACATCTTGCTCCGTGAGTTTCGCTGACATCTGTAGAGTCATGAAGCAGGCCCAAATCCTGGCATATCTACTCGAGCAGCCTTCTCATTTGTAAGTTTATACCCAAAATCCTTAAACGGAACACCCTAAACCCAAAGTCCTATATATCCTAAACTGCTGAACCGGGCAGCCGAACCCGTTCCAACGCCAAGCACTGAACTCTGTGCGAAAGTATCTATGCCAAGGTCGCCCTTGGGAACCACATTGGTCACGGTTGGCTTGTATCAGCCTCCCGCCGGGGTGAGTCTACAGATTGGGGTTCAGGGTTTAGGCTTTACAGGTTGAGCGTTTGAGGTTTCGGGTGTGCCTAAACCCTAACCCGTGAACCTTAAACCTTTCGGGGTTTAGGGTGCAAGGTTTGCAGGTTGAGCTGGCGGATGGATGCTAGATCTGGTTAGTATGGTACATGTTCACTGCCTGCTCTGCTTCGTGTTCTTACAGGTTGTCTTCTTGAGTGGGAACCCCTAAACCCTAGACTCCAAGCTAAACCCCTATTGTGGCTGTGTTCTTGTCTTTTTGTCTTTCACCCACGGACATGGACAAGGGAACATGGGCTCGCAAAGCCCCAGCAACCCACAACATGCACTCCCCAAACCCGAGAACGAAGCCGCAAACCCCAAACCCTGAACCCTAAACTCGATCCCAAACCCGAGACTCTACATCATAAACTCCTAAAACCTAGACCGACAGCGGTCCAGAATCGGACACCAGCCTCTTCCTGAATCCACTCTGCTGTGGTCTGGGCATGAGACTCTCAGCAAGGCCCATCACCCTGAACCTTGTAACAGGGACATCCCGAAACCGCCGACCACTAATCATACGAGAGCAGAAGTTGTAGAGCAGTTATGACAATAATGAGTCGTAGTCAAAATCCCTAAACCCTGAACCTTTGAATCCTTCAAACCCTAAACCCGAAAAGCATGACGACAAAAGGGGCCCTTCCTGCGACTGTCAGCAGTCAGGAAGGGAAGCACAGAGCCCAATCTGCAACTGTGGAGGACGAGCCCGGTTGGGCCGGTTGGGCGTTCTACTCAAAGGATCATGGGATTCAGGTCACCGGGGTTATAATGTTGTACATGTTGTGCATTTGGAATTATAGGGGCTTAGACTTCTGTGCTTATCAGAAGGGACCTGAATAGCTGCAAGAGCGTTGTACGGTATCTTACACAATAACTATGCAAAGGTTATAAGGATCTTCGGGCGATTGCTTTACGCTTAAACCCTGGTTCCAGATGCCTTTGAACATCGAAGGTCTCAGCCTGTCTTCAACTTTAGGGTTTAGTACGGGTGCAAGTACTCCTCTGTTTTCGTGGATACCAGAAGCTACAATTGATTAAGCAGTACCTGGATCCTTAAGACTGGTCTGTTCTTCGGCCTCGAACCAGTGCAGGGCTACTGGTTCAGGGGGGTTGAGGCCTTGTTAGGTCTTTGAAGGATTAAGGTGTCGATTAAGTCTTCAAGCCTCATAGACCCTACGCCCTAGGCCCTCACAGACCTTCCAGCCCTGCTCTCCCCGCCCATCTGCCCCGGCTCTCGCCCACCGTGCGACAGTGTAAGCCTTTTCGACTTTCGCTTGGTTGGCTAATGAACATGCTTCTGCAGTATCCATAAGTAGCAAGAAAGATATCGCAGTCTCCCAGCGGTAGCTTAAGATACAGAAATGTTTGATGAACAGATGTTGTTGTCGGCAGGCACTGCGAATCTCGAATCTGTTCCAGTGCGGTTTAGGATGTTTAGGTTTTAGAACACACGCTAGGGATTTGTTTTTTTTGCGCAGGTTTCGTAAGGGCTCAGGGCCAATGAGCAAGGGTGTAGACCTGAGAGTTGTGGTCACGACACCGGGCTTGGGGTTTCGGAAGTCGTGGTTTGGGGCGTGGGTCTTTGATTCATGTAGGGGCCTTAGATAACAGAACCGGGTGCTGAGGCATTATGGTGTGGTGTAGTTACGCTAGGGACATGGGCCCTATAGAGGGCTCCATAAGCCAAATCAAGCAGAAGTCGGCAGACTCCCTCCCACTGCCCTCAATCCAACGCGCTGTCTACACGAATCCCACAGCGCAAACCCCCGGCCGCCACTGTTTGCCATGCTGGCCCATAAACTTTACGCCCTACGAAGCCTAAACCCAAAGCCGCAAAGCTTAGATCTCGTGTGCCTTAACCTGGATCCGCAAGTAAACGTTTCCTGTACCAGTAATCCACATTTAGGAATGCAAAGGCTCCATCACGAGTTGCTTGAGGGATCTTGGTAGAAAGCTTCTTACTTTGGCTTTAGCGTTAAACCCAAAAAACCCTCAACCAGGCTCAACCATGCCAACACTCCGCATAAGCCCTTCGTGGGGGCAGCCCTAAGCTCACCAAGCCCCTCAAGGCTCAGAATTCAGAAGTTCCCATAGAGCCGGTTGAATCCCATGAGCAGTAGCAATGGAACAGCGCAGCCAAACACCTGCAAGTGCTAAACCCGAAACCCTACACCTTGAACCCTGAACCCTACACCCGCAGAGGCCCTTGAGCCATCACTTGAGCACACCCCTTTTCACGAAGACATCCAGTAAAAACTTAGGGCCTTCGCAAAAGCCCACTCTCACACCCCAGCCCGAGCTTCGTGTTCTGACACAGCAACCAGGGAAAGTTCCCAAAGACAGTGAAGCTCTGAATTCCTAAAGCACCAAACCTCTTCTACTTGCTCCTGCGGCTCCATCTGCGATGTCGCAATGCCTCGTGGGCCTTTGGCAGACCGTGAGGAGGTGCGGCCACTTGGCCACAAGAGTCCTTGGACGGTTCTTCCTAAGCCCATAACGACGAAAGCTAGGGTTCTACTTCAAGTTGCCAACAGGGCGCCTTTATGCGGTTTCGTTACGGCAGAGTCAGAAAGATGGGTTATCGGACTTCTGGCGCGGGTGGGTGTGGGGCATACGAAGAGAGCTATGGGCATTAGGGGTTCGGGGCCGCAAGCTGCCGTAGGGTTTTTTCTATGTAAGTTTGCTGCAGCTTAGGTGTATATGCGCTTTGTGTAAAATCCTTGAATCCTCGCTCTTGTGAGGCGTGGCGCTGAAGGATTGGGGTAACACCACTGTAATTTCGATAGAGGAGCCCTCCAGGTCCTGCCCAGCGAGAGTAATGAACCCTGCTGGAACCCTCAAAGAAGAACATGGGAACGCTTAAACCCTGAACCCCAAACTCCAAAACCCTAAACCGTAAACGAAGATGCCCTAAACGCCTAAACCCTTCACCCTGAGCCCGAAACCTTACTCTAGAAAACCCAACAAACCAACCCTCAAAGAACCCGACCTCTGAGCCGGTCCAAGGAAAGTTCTTGCCTCTGTCGGCGAAGGCCCGAGCGATGCAGCAGAGTTTATGCTTGAGGACTTTAGGGAGTTTAAGGATTGTGGGTTTACGGTTATGGACCATGGGTAAAAGCGATATCAGTTCAGGTTTAGAGATTTAGTCTCAAGAATGCTGAGGGGTTCAGGGTCTAGGGTTACGGATGGTCATGGGTTCAGGGTTTCGTAAAGAGGCTCCGAACGAGGGGTTGGGTGGAGTTTGTTTTCTCGCCGTACGTTGCGGCATCGCAGAGTATCGCATGTCGTGCGTTAGAATCATATTTTGTGTCAGCGCCAGGAATGGCAGTTGAGGAATCCTGACAGCAAGAGTCTGACTGGACAAGGAGCCAGACAATCAACGCACTCTGGAAGACAGTCAAAGCCCTCACCCCATTGACATGAACCGGCAGGAGTTGACAATGGAGAGATGAACAACCCGAAGAACATCCTCTTTTCGGTGCTTAAACATGCTAAACCTCAAATCTATAGAGCTCTGAAGGTAGAATATGACCCCAAAGCCCTGCCTGAATTATTCAGACCCTGAATGTGGAAGATTGTGTGTGTTGTGCAACTGGGTCTCCGCACGCATTCATTGCTTTTTTATGTGTTGAAAGGTCTTCCTTGAACCCTAGGGTCCGGTCCGGGCCTGGGGCTTGGGGTAGAGACTCCAATACCCATTAATTCAGGAATATACCTTAAATTATAGTAGGATGCCTAATATGATTTATGGTTTATTCCTTAATTAAGGGGTATTGGAGTCTCCGGGGGGGTACCACTAAAACTCAGAAGAGTGGCCTTAGAGGAAACCTGAGCCTCACAAAACGCTAGGGCTTGATCCTTGATCCACATACTCCAAAGAACACTAAAGCCTTTACCATGAGACCAACTTCTGAACACCCGGTTTAGGGTTTAGGGTCTAGGGTTTAGGGGTTTAGGGGTTCAGGGTTTAGGTTTAAGGCGTAGGGTTTAGGGTTTAGACCAACCCAGAACTGAAAACCATAGTCAGTGAAGTGAGTGAGACCTCTACACCACCCCACATCTTACATCCTGGCATTGGGCACGGCTGCATTACTGTAACAGAGGCCTCAAAGGTTTGGGGAACCTCGTAACATAGGAGTCTTACGTGGTCGCTCAATATATTTATGCTGTAAGATATCCCCCCCAATCCCTAGTCTAATGACGAAGGCCTTTATACGAACACTTATACAACCCTTTTGAAGGAACCCCTGTAGAACCCTCGTAGAACCCTGTAAAGGGACCTTTATGGCCTTCACAGGACCTTGCTCCAATGACTAAGCCCCGCCCCCTCACCCTCCCCCCCCCCCACCCCCCACCCCGCACCCTCACCATCACGCTGCCTTCCAGTGCGATCGTAAGTTGTGCCGCGCGGAGGGGGACGGGGGGGGCGGGGGGGGGTGGTGCTGGGNCCCCCCCCCCCCCCCCCCCCCCCCCCCCCTCGCTTTTAGGCAGCGTCTTCCGGGGCTGGCGCCAAGAGCTGGACAGACTTGGTGTGCTGGAGGCAGGTTTCTCGCAGTCCCTGGTCCAACGGACTTCATAAGTAAGGACTGGGGTGGAGGGTTTAGGTTCTAGGAAAAGATTTCCAAAGTCTATGGTGCAGGGCTTGGAGTCTATAAAATTAGGGCTTCTTGTAAGGGT
This sequence comes from Symbiodinium sp. clade A Y106, assembly GCA_003297005.1. Taxonomy (NCBI): domain Eukaryota; class Dinophyceae; order Suessiales; family Symbiodiniaceae; genus Symbiodinium; species Symbiodinium sp. clade A. The sequence goes on from BGNK01000595.1 coordinate 21,100, forward strand.
TCTATACGGGAATACGGGAGTTATGTAGGTTTTTGCGGCCCAAAGGACCTAACAGCTAGGTACTTGGGTTTAGGATGGCTGTTTTGCAGGTTGGTATTGGGTAGTTCTCTAAATTAGGGTCCCCTTTTCGGCTATAAAAAAGGGCACTGGCAGGGACCCTAATCTAGAGAACTACCCTTATGATGATTAGGTACTTGGACCGTCAGGGTTTCAGGCACGACGACATCCTTCTGAATTTAGGACTGACGGGTTTCGGGTTTCAGGATTTACAGGGGTTTAGGTTTAAAAAGGTGGCGACATAAGTACAGACCATAGATGAAGAAGCTCAACTTAAGCTCCTATCTCAAAGCCCTGGACCCCATACTCGTATCCCTGAGCCCGTAGCCTTCCACCCAAACCCTATTGAAACCCGTCCCAACTGAAACCTTCATGATACTTTAAACCCTAAACCCTAGGCCCTAAAACCTGAGAACTGCCAGCAGGTCGGCTTCCAAGTCTTCTGCTCCTTCGCAGAGCGCCATCACCTCGCTGTCGACGCCGGGGCGCTGTGCCCTTGTCGAAAATTTTTGCTTCTGGTCGGGTTTCAAGGGCCCTAAGCCCTAAACCCTAAACCCTAAAGGCTCAGGGTTTGAGCAAGAAGGGAGGTTTGGGGTTCAGGCAACTTAGATAGCGAACGGGGGAACTTTAAACTTTTTGGCCTTATATATTCGCTCTATCTTAGAAAGTTTGAACTTTTTGGGGCCCGGTTGTTGAAGAAGAGAGGCAAGTTTAGGGTGCAGGGCTTTCTCAAGAGACTCAAAGGGTGGGATGAAGGTAGGGGGGGAATCCCCCAGTATTTACCCTAAGGCTCCAAAGGACCCAATAATTAGGTACTTGGGTTTAGGATAGTAGTTATGTAGCTCAATATTTAGGAGAGTATATGATTATTAGGTACTCCCCAGTATTTAAGCTTACCCGAGCTACCTTCATCCCACGTTTGGAGATCCTTGACTTTGGAGGCTTTGGGGTTTGGGGTTTATGGGATGAGACTTTTTGTGAGTCGTTACCTTGTCGGGTGCTTGGGTTGTCAGAAGAGATGAAGAAGAATTGCAGGGTTTAAGGTTTCGGGTTTAGAGCTTAGGCTGAGCATCGTAGTATATCTTAGTAAACTACGGTTGATGGACAAAATCCTGCATGACCCTAAGGACCCTAAACTATGGGAATTATGGTATATTCCTTATTATGGGTCATGCAGGATTTTGTCCATCAACCGTAGGGGTCGGAATAACTACGAATAGTGTTCCGGTGTTACACCAACACACCCTAAAGATCCTAAACCCCTCATATATAGTCTAATTTGCTTGGCGAAGCTCGACCGGCAAAGCCGTATCCCCCCCACCCAAATGTGCATGGTGTGAACTAAACGGGCCTTCATAGATATAAAGGAATTTCGGGGTACATCATTGTATATTGATATTAAGGGACCAGAAGGAGTTGTGTTAGTGTTGGTAACCATTCCGGCTTCCATATTCGACCCAAAGCCGCCATGCGCCTACTGGCTGAGATTCGGCCACGCCCGGGACGAGGGCCATCTCGTCTTCAGTGAGATCTGCCCGTGTCTTGGCATGAACTGTGGCTTTCTGGAAGCTGGGGGCTCCTCTAGGGTTTAGGGTTTAGGGGTTTAGGGTTTAGGGGTCCAGGGTTTAGGGTTTAGGGACAAGCCTACCGAAACTCGACGACAGCAATGACAAGCAGGAATTCGCAAGTTGGACCAGCATTTGTTGACGAATCCTACTGTTGCTTTTCCCAGCCGTACTGTAGCACAACGCCCCGAACCCAGGTCTGAGTAACTACCATATGAGCCTATGGTAAGAGCTTTGAATAATTGAATTAATGCTTTAGGAGCCTGAGTAGCTGCTGTTATAGGAGCCTTCATAACTACCACAGGGGCCACAATTTTTCGTATTTTCGGGGACCATTCATATGCTATACATATGACAAAGGAGCAGGAAACGGGTAATTTTTCAGGCTTCGTTTGCCTCGCTCACCGACTCTATACCCTAAGCCAACCGTGAAGCTGCAACGCTAAACCCTGTGACTGACTGTAAGAAACCGTCCCCCTTGCCACCCCGCCACTCCCTTCCTCCTCAAAAAAGGGGCAGGTACACGAACAGAGCCCTACACCCCAACCTGCCAGGAAGACCGCCTCCCTGCTGAGCCGGGCACAGGCCCGGATGGTTTCTTAGGGCCTTGGCGTCTCAGGACCCCTTCATCCAAAATCCGAATAACTCTTTAGTCTTTGACCTTTACCCATAGGCCCCAAAGTAGTTCCTTTTTGGGATTCCCTTATAGAACTCTAAATATGAACCCCAAAAAGGAACTACTTTGGGGCCTATGGGTAGTTGATAACTCACCTAACGGGGCTCAGAGAATATGAGGGACTTTGGTTTGAGGTCGCCCAGGACTTGGGGGTTCGGGTGGTTTGACGTTTAGGGTTTAGGGTTTAGGGTTGGGACTCATCGGGATTAGGGTGCCGTTCAGGGGTGGATTCCTGTCGCAGGCCTGGGTCAAGGCCGAGCATGGGAGTGTGGCTGCGGCTCGGCAACCTTTGCTTCGGGCGGTGGCTTCCGAGGGTTTTCTAGGGTGTCATAAGGGTGTAACATGCTTTGATGTAAGGGCTTGAGGGTTTATGCTTGGTGTCAGCAGTCGCCCAAAGTCTTGGCATGGAGTCATCTGTGCAGCTAACTTGCTTAGCCTATGAGTTGGGTCTCAGGTGGGGGGAGGGTTAGGGGGTTCCTTTTTTGTCACTCTCTATAGGTATACCGTATACCTTAGTACATCTTAGCAAAAGGTCCTTTCCAAATGAGTCAGGTCCCAGGGTTTGGCGTCTAGGGATTGAATAAATGGATTTGGGTATAGGGAAGCCGAAAGAACCCTCGACCGCTTGCTGTCGGAGAAGATTTTCAAGTTCAGCCCGCCGCAACGATAAAACAGCGCTGAGGCGTTTGCCGATGCTTCAGACGGCTCCCCTTCCAGAGCTCCTCGGAGGAGCTTGGGATTATCGCCGTCCGAGTCTTGCTAATTTTGCAGTGACTTGGATCTCTCCCGAACCGTAAGCCCTACACCCGGCTCAAAGCGCACACCCCCCAACCCTTCCAAAAAGCCAGGTAGCTGGAAGATAATTTCCGGATCTAAGTCCTTAATATATGACCGTAATAGTTGGAATGGGGCTTAGAATCTGCCTGTATCTTATGCAGGCTCATTATGACTATAATCAGGAACCCTGCGAAATGCAGTTCCAGTCATGAAGGCCCCTATATCAAGCCAAACCCCGAATTCCGAACATTGCACCCTAGGTCCTGCTTTGGAGGTTTATCGGTCAAGGGTTGAGGCATACCCTAAACCCCCAATCCGTGCGATAGACCTGTAATATTTGAGTTTGTAGCATCAGCAATTGTAACCCTAATATAGTACAAACAGTGCATAAGAGTATTCTAATAATATTTGCATGAGATGATGCACACCCCCCCTCACCCGCTTAGCACAGAACAATGATATTCAGGCCTCTGTATTCTGGGTTATCACCAACAAGCTCTCCAAACCTTAGACCCTAAGCCCTAAACCATCCTAAACCCTAAACCCTACTCCAAAAGGTTGCAGCGCTGCTTTCCGAGGGGATATCGGCTCTGGAGGACGCTTCCAGCTTTCAAGGCTCTTGTTGCGCTCGCGGTTTGGGGCGAAGAGTTCTAGGGTTTAGGGTTCCCTCTTTAACGGCTCCTGTATGTTAAGGCAAGGGTGGTCTAGGAGTTTAGGGCTTAGCTGCCCATACGTAAGTATATATATATATATATATATATATTATATTACATTGTATTATATTATATTATATTGCTGGCCTACGGGTTTCCATAAGGTTGTACAGGGGTGCAATACGGGTTTCACGAGGGCTACTTGCTGGATCATCCAGGGCCAGCAGCACGGTATAATCCCTTCGAGCCCCACCAGCAAGTCTTCATGGTTTCTACGTCCCAGGCTCGTCCTGGCAGTTCTCCAATAAGAGACTCTTGTCTTTTGGGAGTTCGCTTTTTCAGTTCATAGTGCTGCGTTTAAGCTGTCATCCCTTGATATTGGGAGGCATGATCGTCGTGGTCTTCTTATTGTGCCTGAGCACAGAAGCCCTATGCCACAATGACCATGCTTCAAGGCTAGTGGATATGAGCCCACGGCCCTAAACCGCTCTGAGGGGATGACATTGGAGCCCTAAGCCCTAACACCTAAACCCCAAACCCTAAACCCAGACCCCTAAACCCTGAACCCTAAACCCTAAAACGGAAGCCCTAAGCCCTAAGAGGAGGAGAAGGTGCAAATGCGCACCTGGGTTGAGACCCAGACCCAGAAATCAGGAGGCCGGATTGCAGTTTCGGCTTTCGGGGCATCAGGGTTTACTGTAAACCCCATAAAGTTGGAAACCAGATTAGGGTTTAGGGTTTAGGGTTTTGGGGGATTAGGGGTTTAGGGTTTAGGGTTTAGGGGTTTAGGGTTTAGGGGTTTAGGGTTTAGGGATTGGTCCTCATAAAGTTGGAAACCGGATTAAGGCCAAATAGTGCTGGGATTCCCTATACATTACTCTTAAGGATTGAGGCTANTAGGGGTTTAGGGTTTAGGGGTTTAGGGTTTAGGGATTGGTCCTCATAAAGTTGGAAACCGGATTAAGGCCAAATAGTGCTGGGATTCCCTATACATTACTCTTAAGGATTGAGGCTATTGGGTTTCCAACTTTTTGGCTTCTACTGTAGGGCTTCAAGGCTTTTAGAAGTCTCAGGGGCCAGAGATGGTTTGGAGTCTCTGTGGTTGGGTTGATTTATTTGATTTCTGTGTAAGGCTTCGGGATTAGGGCCTTAAGATGCCGAACAAAGCTTAGGGATCGAGGATTTGGGGTGCCGGTTCCATAGCACGGAGTTTTGGGATTTCGCCGGCGCTTCGGGCATCGCCGCAACCGACGTCACAACAGCATCAGCATGGAAAAAGCAACGGCAGGAAGAAGTGTTGACGTGACCAAACACAGAATTAACGTCCGGAGCTAATCGGTCCAGTCAAAGTTACGCCGCACCGATCATCCCAATCCCAGACCTTGAAGACCTGACCATCTGTGGGCCTTAACAATCACCTCTACTATCTTGGGGGTTCCTTGTTACAATTAAAGTAGTTTTTGGACCCCGGAACCCTATTCTAATGATTAAGGCCCCTATATTAGACCCTCAACTCGTATCTTGGCAGGGTGAAGGGCGGCTTGCTCGAATACAGAAGCGCAAACAGCAAACATGTTGCCCTAAACCATAAACCCTAAACCCTAAACCCTAAACTTTTCAAGTTTCATGGTTCTGATTATGGTTGTCATTGTATTACAATATCGCAGGGTTTGTAGGGGTTGGGTTTGGAGGTTCGGGTTGAGCGGTTTAGGGTGTAGGGTCCACGTTCCGCAGGGCGACTCTCTGCAGATGACCTGCTTTTCTTGGAGGCACTCTCTAGCCTAAGTTTGGGGTTTACGGCTTCGGGTTCAGGATATTTCAGGTTTCAGGATGCGGGGCTGACGTCGTTCTGGTGTGGGTATAGAGTTCAGGATTGGGGTTTGAAGGCCCGTGGTAAGACGGGAAGCTTCTGCGAGGGATATCGATTGTATTCTGCTGATGCACACGTGGTGTTTGTTCGTTGGTCCGCACACATGCCTGACTCCAAGCGATGCAGAGCAGTCCTGCAGCACCACACGTGCTGCAGAGCTCTGATTCTTGAAGAATCAGGACTCGTGTCCCAAATATGTCATTATGTCACTGTTCATTACTGTGATTGTCATGCCCTTGGCCTCACAAGCTGTTCTCATCCCGAGGGGTTGGAAACCTTTGTGACTCAAGGTTCAGGTGCCCTGCAGATCTGGCGATGGCAGAGCAATGAGTTAGCCAGGTTGCTCAATGAACGCAGGCCAGATGCTACTGCAAGAAGGATCTCACGGTCCCGAAAGCAAGCGAACTGCATTTCGGCACTTGTGCACAGATGCAGACAATCCAGAAAGATGCGAAGAATTTCCGGTACTGTTAGGACCAGTGCGCACCACACACAGAAACTATTTGCAAACATCTCGCCGTTCTCAAGAAGCCGGCTATCTTATGCTCTGCTAAGATCCACGCCACAACAGCCCAGAAAGATCTGAAGAATTCGCTTGCATAGTGAGAAGACCAGCGCAAACCGGAAACTGTTAACAACAAGGGCTTGTATAAGATGTTGCTCCGAGAAGAGAAGGGAACATTTGCACGCTTTGCCACAGCCCGAAATTTACTCGAAGGTTGTCTTGCCGAAACCCGTGGCGTGGATAAGGGGTTGCATGCGTGCTCACGTTCATTTTGTGTCCAGAATGTCACAGGAGCCAGGAACAATGGTGGCTGAGGACTTGCTCGCCTGTGTCTGCTGTGAGTCAGAAGTCTTCTGTGCGGGCCATTCTCGGCCTGCAGATTGGCTCCCCACGCTGTGAAGCCAGAAGAGCATGACACTGGCCGGTGGGAGCCACTCCCGGGCTGCGAATTTGCTCGGCTTGGTGGAACCATTGCCGATGGGAGATATCCTTGGCGAGTGGCCATTCCCGAGAAATCTAGAATCCTCTGAACGAGGGCGTTTCTGCGACTTTCAACAGATCCAAACAAATCCCGAAGTATTTGAAGCCCATGTTATTGCAAGAAGGATCTCACGGTCCCGAAAGCAAGCGAACTGCAGTTCGGCACTTTTGCACAGATGCAGACAACCCAGAAAGATGCGAAGAATTTCCGGTACTCTTAGGACCAGTGCACACCACTTACAGAAACTATTTGCAAACATCTCGCCGTTCTCAAGAAGCCGGCTATCTTGTGCTCTGCTCAGATCCACGCCGCAACAGCCCAGAAAGATCTGAAGAATTCGCTTGCATAGTGAGAAGACCAGCGCAAACCGGAAACTGTTAACCACAATGGTTTATGTAATTTATGTTATCTGTTGTTCTGAGCGGAAAAAGCAAGATTTGTTCGTTTTGTAATCCTTGAAAATGTCAACACCTTCCAATCTTGAAGCATTCAGCCCTTCAGTCCGTAAGTCCAAACCCCAATCCAAGGGGGATCGCACAGCTCGGCGCAGCAATGCGCAACGACTTCGGGTGGCCCAGCGCGAGGCCTGGGGAATAGCAAAGTTTGCAGTCGCGCTTAGGGTTTTAGGGCTTGGGGGTTTAGGGGTTTAGGGTTTAGGATTTAGGGGTTTAGGGTTTAGGGTTTAGGGGTTTAGGGGTTTAGGGTTTAGGGTTTTAGGGTTTTAGGGCTTGAGGTTGACGAGTCTGTCGGGCTCGGGGGTGCTTTGGTTTTGGCGAGGTCAGATTTCTTTCGTGGTGAGGCTGTACAGCCGCCACATCTCCTCCCGGTGTTGACTCTGGGGGTTCTGGCTTGCCCTAAGGACTCGCGGTGAACTTGCCCTTGAACCTGACCCTGAGGCTCTAGCTCGACACCCCGATTGAACAGTAAATGCAGTTGTTTTAATCCTAGTTAAGGACTGTATTAGACTGTATTGCTTTTAACAATGAAGCCTTGAAGCCCGAACGAGTCGTAAAAAACAAGCCACTGCTTCCTAAACCCATTAAAGCCCCCATCGTGTAAGGAAAGGCAACGTATGCTGGCCGCGGCCTTCTGCGAGGCACTTTTCTGGTTGGATCTTGGGGGGCGTGTCTTGACTTAGGTGTAGGGCTTCGGGCTTTCGCGGGGTAGGGCCTTAGGGGTAATTAAAAGGTTTAGAGTTTAGGGCTTTGTGCATTTCGGGCTTTATGATGAGGGCTTTCGGGTTTAGGGGTTCCAGGTTTTCAGGGTTTCAGAGCAGTCATTGGTTTCAGGGTTTAGGGCTCAAGCGTTGCGCGTGTGGTAGGCTCTTGCTATCGCATGGAAGAAACAATGGGCCTCAATGATTTGGAAAGGGTTTTGGGGTATAATATGAGAGGAAAGTCCCGTACATTGACTGTAAGGAACCCTCAGGAATAGTATTGATGTTTGATTCTTCAGGCCTCTTTGTTAAAAGAACTCCCGAGAAGCGGACCCTAAGTTTGAACTCCCCCCCTTCCCGATGCTTGCAGGAACATCGCCAGCTTCCTTCAACCCATCGGCTCGCACCCAGGCCGGTCTTGCAATACTATCTCTGCTAGTACTGCTATTGCTAGTATATTATCACCGTCACTGTCGCTATAGGGGTTGGGCTTTCAGGGCAATCAGAGACTTTAGTAATTTAGGATTTCGGGTTTGGGCTTGTAGGGTTCAGGTTGCCAAGGGCTTGATCGGGTTTCGATTCTATGACATAAAGTGTTTGGAGCTCTTCGGGCTTATGGGTTTGGGCGATGTTGGTTTCAAGGGACATGAAGTTTATGCCCGAAAGCGTAAAGATTAGACCCGTGTGCACCAGCAGATCGTCCCAGTAGAATGCTCCAAAGCAAGGTTCTGGACTTCAGCTCCATGTTGACTCTCCCCTGAACCGGTAAACCCCTAAATCCTAGAAAGCCTAAACCCTAAACCCTAAACCCTAAACGCCTAAACCTTAGAAAGCCCAAACCCTAAACCGCTAAACCTGCTCAGACTTAGTGGGAACAGAAAGCACGTCCGTCAGGCCTTGGCAGGCCTCAGCCTACGCTCCTCGCTTTTGCATTTCAGGGTTTAGGTTTATGGGTTTAAGGATGTGGTTGATGGGTGTTCAGAACATGTTTCGTGCTTGTTTTATAGAACCGTTCGCAAGTTTGTATATAGAAACGGGATCAGTTATCAATAAGAACGACACACGAGACAACAACTACCAGTGAAATCGTGACAATCACAACAGCACGCTCTTGTAGTCACAGGGAGTAAGTAGCCTTGCGCATATCAGCACCGCGAATGTTTGTGTTGTTTATCCCATCCCTCCTCCGCCCTCCCTCCTCCTGTTCCTCCTCGTCATTGTCTGTCTGCTCCTCCTCTCGTTCTCAGCTACGTTTCGACTCCAGGAAGGCAGAGTGTGTCGTGTTTGTTCATAGATATATACATACATCTATATCATATATGTAATATATGTAGTATATATTTGTGCTTCTGGCTTTTTTCTTTGTTTCGGCTTCTGAAACGATCTTTACAGGATGTTTGACCTGGGGGCGTGCAGGACACATTCGAGTCAACGAGCAGGGTGATCATGTAGCTTTGACACATCACTCGAATTTCGACTGACAGTTGTAAGGCTTCAAGGCTTTGGGGGCTTGTTCTGGGTCGTAAGACTGCGTTTATCCTCGGCTGGCTAGCATGGAATTCAAGAGAGTTTCCACCCAGGACTCAAGGTTTCATGGCGGTTTGGCGTTTCAACATGGGGCCTCTGAAGAACTGGTGATGACATACCCGTATACCTAGAGGCTCATACCCTACCCCTTTTTTAGGGCGCCTACTTTTTAAGATAACAGATCATAACCATAAACCTAGGTATCCTAAAAAAGGGGTAGGGTATGAGCCTCTAGGTAGTCCCTGGACACCTATGCGACGATTCCATAGCATATCTACCCCAAAAAGCCTATTCAACCATCAGCCCTAAACCCTAAACTCAGTTGCTCAAGCCCCTGTATCCCCTCTAAGCCTATAACCCTAAACCCTTGTTCGGTTTGGCTACCGGGCCCATTAAAAAAGCCCAGGAGTCGCTACCTGGTGTGGTGCGCGAGCGCCGGGGGAAGTGGAAGAAGGTTCCTTGCAGATGGACAGCTCTTTAAGAAATCATAAATCCGCTGGTTGTTCGGAAGAGAGGTTTGGGTAGATTATGCTAAACGTGTATAGGCCTGTAAGGGGGTATTATTTCTAAGTGAGCTATTCCGAGCTATAACCCTGAGTGCTAGGGTTGAGGCTTTGATTCTGAAATTTGAATCTAGTTCAAGCTTCATGATTCATCTTTACATGGTCCGCCTCTTGGTTCCATCGGAAGAAAGCCTGCTTGTGCCCGAGGCTGTAAAAATCTGTAGCTGCTGACCTTGCTTGCCAGGCAGAATTCGGCTATAAACCCAAGCCCAAACTCATGAAGGTGTGTGTGGCACACAGGCCCGGTGACCTTGCACTCCTCCCGACTTTGGGCGTAAGCCATCGATACCAGAAGCATGCCGATCTCCCTGTGGATTCGTTGTGCATTTAGGGTCGAGTTAAGGGTCTACCTAGACCCCCAAATAACCTACCTTTTTAGGGTTCCCTAATATGATTTCTTTGTATATGTCCTTAAAAGGGTAGGTTATTTGGGGTTAAGACCCTTATAGACCCCTTATAGTAACCCTTTTAGTACCCCTTATAGATCCCTTACAGAAACCCATATAGACCCCTTTTAAAGGTTATTTGGGTTAAGGTAGGGTTAGCACCTCAGGGCCTTTCCTGACTTCTGGTACTCCGAAAGCAGCCCAAGCCTTAATCGGTTTAGGGTTTAGGGTTTAGGGTTTAGGGTTATCTCGAACATGAGGTTCAGGGGTATACATCATACGGTTGATGGACAAAATCCTGCATGACCCATAATAAGGAATATACCATAATTCCCATAGTTTAGGGTCCTTAAGGTAATGCAGGATTTTGTCCATCAGCCGTAGTGTAACTATCTGAGGGGCAGCATTTCTTGAAGGAACCCCTTATAGGGACTTCTTAAGAGCCACACCCAAACCCAGAGACTGCGGGTGACGGCCCCAGGCAGTGCGCCGCCGTGAGCGGCAGATCAAGGAGTTCAGCGCTGCTTTTTTGAGCTGACCATCTTGCTTACGGATTTGTTGTTTAAGGGTGTAAGCTGTTAGTGCTTAGGGTTGGGCTGTTGTGTCATGCCATACCAATATATAGTAGATCGTTTATGGTATTCTTTTGTATGTTGTGCTGTTTCATGTCCCGCTATGACGTATTGTGCAATGTCATGCGACAGTCGGTGCTATGGATTAACCATGTCTATGTGGCCCCATTCATAGAGGTGGGAGGCACCGTGGGGGTTCTCGATATGGGTTCATGTGACACCTGAACCTAAACCCTAAAAGCTAATGTTAAGGCCTCGTGCGTCGCACCCCCTTGATGCTGACTGCGGCAGTGGCTCTTAGGCTTGCAATCTACGGGAACACTCAGTTTTGGTAGTCCCTTATGGTCCCCTGTATGCTGCTACTATGGTGTGCCCCAAAACCCTTTTCTGATGATTAAGGCACCTTACGCCAGGGGTTTCAAGTTTCTGGACTAAGGGGTTGATCGGCGTAGTAGATTAGACTACCTAGACCCCCAAAGGTAGGTAAAATAATGGCCCAAAACCTATAAAAGGCTATTATTCTACATACTTTTGGGGTCCAGCTAGATAGGAAACGTAGTTGCACTGCGGACTATCAGGGTTTTCCACGAAGTCCGAATCAGGAGCTTTTCTTGACGCATCTCAAGGACATCTGTGGTGCCTTGGCAGCAGGTCTTCGGATCTACAGTCTGCAAAACCCCTGAGCTCCCTCAAGCTATGCCCAAACCCTAAACCTAAACCCCAAAAACTTTCACGAAAAGGAGTTTTGAAACAGAAAAACGTAAGAAGTTTTTAACCGAGTAAACTGGGCTTTGGAGTATCATACTTTAATACTTGTTTCTTACAGGAACCATTATGAAATAAAAATGTATACTTTTTTCTCCCTGGTTACTTAAAAGCCCAGCTTCGTGGCGTCTGGAGGCACAGTGGTGAGGGCTTGGAGGACGAAGCTGGATCCCGAGAATCGCCCGAGCCTTGGTTTAGGGTTTAATAAGGGGGGGCTTTATATTATAGTTAGAGTAGGGTTCCCCTTGAAAAGGATCCTTGTAAGGGATCTATAGTAGGGTTTTATAGTAGGGGCCTTAATAATTAGAAGAGGGTTTTGGGGGTTCCTTATCGTAAATCTACCCCCCAAACCCTATTCTAATTATTACGGCCCCTACATCAGGGTTTTCCTCCCACCGGAGCTTCAGTGAACCACAAACCCCTGAGCCGTCGATCCCCCCTAAATCCCCAGCCCCCAGAGCCCCAAGCCCAATTAAGGGTTTAGGCTTAGGGTTTAGGGTTTAGGGTTTGGGGTTTAGGGTTTACGGTTAAGCCCCGAAACTGGTTTCGAGCTTTGACTTCAAGCCCCCAGAGACTCCACTATCCCTTAATTAGGGAATATATACCTTAAATCATATTAGGGATCCTACCATAATTTAAGGTATACTCCCTAATTAAGGGATATTGGAGTTTTTTGGGGGGTTTACGACTTCCAGTGCACTTCCAGTGTAGGTTCTTTTAGTTTCGGACACCGGGCTGCGAATGCTCGTTTGGCTCCAGCAGCCTTAGATCTTTTGAGCCTCCGCCCGACTCAGCGCTGGGTGCGCTGGCGTCGACGGGCGCGCCGTCTTCGCCATCATGGGAGAAGAACTGCTGCACTTCGGCTTGTGGGGAGATCACAGGGCATCCTAGGGGTTTACAGGGGTCGGGGCTTCGGGGTTACGAGTTTAAGGGTTTCGGGTTTGGGAATTTGCTTGGTTTAGGAGAATCAAGGTACATCAAGGGTGGTGGGAGAAGCAAGGTAAATTAAGGGTTCCGGGAACTTAGGTCCTTGTCAATATCTATGGCATGAAAACGCGCAGTCTCACAGAATGTAAGATCGGGGAAGTCTCCATGGAAACTACCGAACGGTCCATCAATCCTAATGTAGACTCCTGATTCACAGATCCCCCTCCCTTCATGCAGATCATGATTGGGTTCTGATAAGAAGGCCCCAGGCTGTTAGGGTTCGGGGTTTAGGGTTCAGGGCGTGGAAACTAGGGACCCGCGTAGCTACAATCTTGATGATAGCCATTGCTGGAAGTAGTTGCGACAGCAAGGAAAGGAGTATCAATACCACTCACTGATCATGATCTGGCTGGAGCTGGGCATCCTGATCGCACTGTTTATAGTCATCGTCACCATCATATCATCTTCGTCATCATCACTAGTCATCATCATCATCATCGCGTCGTCGCCATCATCATGATCATCATCATCCTTATAATCATCATCATCATCATCAGCATCATCACCATCATCATCACAACCACCTCTGCAAGGATCGACACGTCCTTTTGCGGACGGTTGAACAACGGTCGTGGCAGATGTTTTGTGTAACACGGGAGTGCCGACGTGGAGGTTTAAAATTTAGGCTTTTGGGTTTGGGGTTTGGGGGGTGCTGGTTGGCAGAGTTTAGGACCCAAGGCTTTGGGGGTTTTGGGTTCTTGCTTTGGGGTTTTGAGCTTTAGTTTGTGTTGTTTTGAGGGTGCTTTAGGTTGTATCTTGGCTTTGGGCACCAAGCCCTCTACCCGACAAAAACCCTAAACTCCTAAACCTAATGCCCTGAATCCTATAACCCGACACTCAACCAGGCGCGTTCGGAACATGTCGGGGGAGGAGATTCTCGTTCTGTCCATGGAGGAGCCCGGATGGGGAGGGTTTAGGGTTTAGGGTTTAGGGTTTGGGGCTCTGCGATTCTAGGGTTTAGGGTTTAGGTTCCATATGACAGCCCTTCAAAGCCATTCCGGACTGGTAAGTAACAGATACTGTAGTGAGTGTCAGAGGGCACTGCTCAGCATGCCTGTACATAAGCCCTTAAGCGCGACCGTAAGCCTAAACCGCTACACTGAAAACCCTATGTCAGGAAGTCCACGAGACTATTGTCGGAGATCATCCATGGCCCGTGCTCATGTTGAAGCGGTGCTCCTGCTGCATCGCTCTGCTTGAGAGCTGGCGGAGTACAGTCCACAATGGTCCCTACCCCATTTTGGAAAAGAAGGAGAGCCTAAGCAGCAGAACCTGAATGTTGTCGAGCGGTGAATCGCCCCTCCAGCCCTGAAATATCAGCTTACGCTTACTCGTGCCTGATGGTTCTTGGACTTGAGAGAAGCTGCAGCCACTTTTCCCTTCAGCCCAAATCTCGAATCCGGCGTTCGGAGCCTCAAAGACTCTTTTGATTGTAAAGACCTTTCTAAGAGATCCTTCTTGTTGAATGACTACCTCTACGCTTGCTTTGTACTCCCCCATAGTAGGCACGCTACAACCTAACCACGAAGATCATGGGGGCCCTTCCCAAAACCCGGGTGTCGTGTTCACGCCACGACTAAGCCTGTGTACCAATTCAATGACGCAACGCTCGTGTGAAAGACCGGCATAGCAGTCGCCTCAATAAGTTGACGCGCTGTTTTTCAATACTGGCCGCACGGATATACACCCACCAATATTCGCACGGCACCCTTTCTGCATATACCAAACCTCGAACCTGCACACACGCACGCACACACCCTACCTCATGCACTCATCAAGATGGTACAGGGGGCTCAACAGCGGAGACCTCCCCTCAGGCACTTGCAGCACATTGTTGGCTACACTCGTTACCGGCAGCGGCTCGTGCAGGAGTCTCTCGTACGGGAATGGAATTCAGGGTTTCGGGCATGGGGCTCAGCGCATGGTCATCCTGAAAATTCAATCCAAAAGCGCTCAGCTATGATCTGCCTCCCCCAACCGAAAACCTGAAGCACAATCCCACAGACTATCACAGCAGGAGCTTTAATCTAGCAGGCTCAATTGCTTTGACGCTCCTACAAAGACTGGAGGCAGTATGCCGTTCGAAGCATGAATGCAGGATCCTGTTTGGTTAACAATACAATGATATCCACTTAGAGTCCTTTAGAACAATAACATGATATACAGCTCGACCTCGTTCCAAGCATCAAGACGTGTACCGTAAGCTCCTGATTCTGACTATGTTTAACAGAAAGCTCAGGCCAAATTGATTGAATTGTATCAGTCAGTTCCAATCGATAACTCAGGCCAGATGGTGTGTTGCTGAAAGATTGGGACAAGCTGAGCGGCAACATGGTGCCTTGAATTGATTAGTTAAGGGTTTCGGGTTCAGGGTGTTAGTTCGTAGTGGCCACTCGGCGTGGAGTTATGCTTCTAGAACCTGAAGCAAGAACGTCCTGTACTCGCAACCGTTGAAGTCCAAGCCCTTGTCTCTAAACCATTCTAAACCCCCAAAGTACCCAACCATACTCGGAATTGTTTCTGGTGACTTTAACTTATTGCTTTCCTGTAAGTCGCCACTTTGGGTTCTGCACCACCTCCTAGCTGACAAAAACCAGAACTGGGTTCCTTGAAGGAACACTAAACCTTAAATCCTAAACCTGTACCTTAAACCCTTCTAGAGCCTTAGAAGAGTCCTGAAAACAACCCAGACCGCAGATGTAGTAGTAGTAGTAGTGTGCCGAAGTGTTCAATAAGCCACGGTTGCACCGATGCGAGCCTGAAGCCAAAGCCTATTGATGAGAGTAATCCTCAAATCCAAGCACAATTCAGGCATATTTTCCACATTTCCCAAGAATCTTTCGTTTCATATTGTTTCCATATTTTTACAATAAAAAATAAGCCCGGGATTTAGGACCCTAGCTGGGATCACCGCGTCTCAGTAGTAGTAGTAGTAGTGGTAGTGTAGTGGTAGTGGTAGTAGAAGTAGAAGTAGAAGTAGAAGTAGTAGTAGTAGTAGTAATAGTAATAATAGTAGTAGTAGTAGCAGTAGTAGTAGTAGTAGTCTAGTAGAAGTAGTTGTAGCAGTAGCAGTAGCAGTAGCAGTAAGCAGTGGCAGTGGCAGTGGCAGCAACACTCGGGGGGCAGTAGCAGTTGCAGTCGAAGTGGCAGTCGTCGTCGTAGTCCTAGTCGTAGTCGCGGTAGTTTTAGCAGAAGTAGGAGTATCTGGGGTAATGAGGAGTGATGAGTGTGTTGTAGGGGGCCTCAAACCACAGACTCTAAACTTAAGGCCGATTGCCGTAACTCAGGAGTTGCAGCTCATCCTCGTCCCGTTTATCGAGGCAACCACTGAGACCATCGATGAGCTTCTCGCCATGGTACTCGTTTACATGGGGCAACAACAGCTGCTGCTCCTACTACTACTACTACTACTACTACTACTACTACTACTTACGACGACGACGACAATGCTACCACTACTACAACTTTTTCTTCTACCACCACTAGGATGCCAGCAAGAATCACAATGTTGCAAGCACGCCACTGCAACTAGTGGTGGTAGCCAAGTTCGATGCTGAATCAATCAAGAAGTATGACTCAAGGGTGCCGACTTTGCTGCTAACAGCCTCGAACCAGCGGTTGCCATTTGCTTTGCTGCTTGTTTGACGTGGCCGTCAGGTGCTTCGGACTTTCTTCATCCGATTCGGGTCCAAAAGCCCTATAAGGGCATCGGAGCCTGGGTGTTCGCTCTAAGCATTAGAGCACATTCTTGCCACGAGGAGTCAAGTTATCGTGCAGCGCTGGAAATTGGCGTAAATGGGGTTTCCGAGAATAGGGGACCCTAATGTAGTATCCTAAATAGTAGGATCCGTATCATAAGGACCCCAAAGTAAGGTACCCCTCATGTTCGGAAACTCCCAAATTGTGATCGTTTGGGATTCGGGCCGTTGGCATCCCAAACCGATGCCTACTTGGCTAGGATGCGCGGCTGTTACCAAGACGCATGTAATGGTTTAGTGGCGATTCTGAGTATTGCTTACTGTTGTGGATTATTCATATTAGTATTGATGTTGTTTTATTCGTCCTGTCCTTCGGCTGCTTTGACTTGAGATGAGGTTGCGTCTCGCCTGCGGTGCGAATGTGCCCACGGCTGTGGAGTGTGCACTTCAGAGGCCTCAAACTTTCGCCCCGGCTTGGTGTGGTGTGGTTCATTACACGAACAGCATGGTGACAGCATGGGGCTCTGGGATTCAATGTCAAGGGATTAGATACTATAGGGGCCTGAACAATTACCAATACGATTTTGGTAGTTCCTTATTATAACAATATAGTATAATGGGCCCCGCAACCCTATTCTGATTAAAATGGCCCCTAGCCTATATTAGGTGACCGCATCATGTTTGGCGGTTCCGGGCTTCCGCAAACGTCGTTCGGTGCCGTTGTCGACCAAAAATCACGTTCTCGCCTCGGTCCTGCGACGCCGAAACCCAATCCAATGACGCCATGTTTGCGATGAACTTGGAGCGAAAGTCTTAAAGGCCGAGTAGAAGGGCCCAAGCTAAGCTGAATCTCTGCCAGTACATCTGGAGTATCGACTGTGCAGACTGTGCCTTCCAAGCACTCGCAGAGCATCAAGTCCTAGCAGGACCACTCCATTCAACTTGTTTTGTAAACCTAGCCGGGCCACTAAGCCTAAACGATGTAGTATGCGGTTTCGCAGCATCCTAGATGCTTCGGAAAGAGCTTGTTTGACATGCTCAGGGTTTAGGGTTTGGGGTTTCAACAAGGTTTAGGGTTCAGGGGGATTTCTGGCGCTGTGTCGTGGGTTTGCAGGTGAAATGTTGAAGACATGGTGTAGGGTTTACCCCTTTAGATCCGTGATACGGTTGATGGACAAAATCCTGCATGACCCTAAGGACCCTAAACTATGGGAATTATGGTATATTCCTTATAATGGGTCATGCAGGATTTTGTCCATCAACCGTATCACTGTAATTTCGGGGTGTGCAGAGGCTTGGCTTCATAGCTGTCAGTTTGGAGCTTTGAGCCAGGGTTGCGCCTAGTGCACCGTGAGTCGCAAGCTTCATTCCATGGGCCTTCAGTACCTTCAGCCTGACACTAAACTCGTAATCACAATTCTGGAAAGCTTTGCCACAATAAATTTTCCAGTCTCACCCACCGTTTTCAGTCATCTCACAACAGAGTCCCTGCCCTACATGCCACGACACAGATGAAACTAGTTCTTCAGGCCCAACATGTCTCTCCGAGTCTCACAGCGCTGAGGGGTTTGGGGTGAAGTTTAAAGTGCTCAGGCATTTAGGATCAACCTTAAAACCCAAGTATGTGGCACAGACTAAAGACTAAACCGAAATCTCCAGCCTTTACGAGCCATGTTCGTGTCCTGGCATATGGCACACTAAATTCATCCGTATGGCGTAAAAAAGGAAGATGTAGAAGCCTGCACAATTACCAATGTCATTCCCCAGGCATCCTTAATAGCACAATATGCCTCAAAGTCTTCCCTACAACTTAAACCCTTTCAAACTTTTTAGGCTCCTATGTTAGCAGCGGCAGAGGCCTTATGATCCCGATGCCATGGATGAGCGCAGCAGCAGTGCTTTATGTGCCCTAAAAAGCAGCCAGAGGTTCAGATGTTTTGGTTTTGGGTGGTTTAAAGCTTGGGGCTTTTGGGCTCTTGTGTTCGAGGGTTTTGGGTTTAGGGGTTTCGGATTCTGGGGCTTTTTGGAAGGAATTCTTTCAATGCCTAAGCTTTGTAGACTTGAAAGCTTGACTGGGTTCTTGCTAAGGGATTTCATCTACATTACCATAATAATAAGGATCCCACATAACTAGTTTTCTATTGATTCCTATGATGGCAACTTAAATTTTACAGTCCTTAACAAGAACCGTTGTCAGGTCAGGGCTTCTGTCCCTCAAAAGCCCTTGGGCCGCTCACCTTAAAAACAAGGCCTCACGCCGTGAGACCCTCTGCCAAAAACCCTTCAGAAGGGGACTCTACTCTTCAGGCTTGACGGTCGTATTCTACCTAGGCAGCGACGATTGAAATTTTGAGTTTCAAACGCGCCGGATTTGGGTTTAGGGTTTACGGTGCTTAGGTGCCCAGTAGATAACCTAGTTGAGGTTTCTGAGTTGTACTCTGGCTTTAGGGTATTTTGGTGCATTGTAACCCCCGGGATCACTTCACCGGTTCACTCAACTTAAACAACGCCCCGGGCTCGAAGAGTTGTCATGGGAGCCAATCGGGCCGCAAAGTGTCCGGAAGACTACTTCCAATGAGCCCAAGGCGAAAGATAATTTGCGGACAGCCAGACCCACCTTTTTAAGGAACTATATACAGAAACCATACTAAGGAACCCTAAAAAGTTAGGTCTTTTCCGGCTACAGGTAGCCCCTTTACATTCAGGAACCCTGGCCGCCCAAACCCTCTCCTAAACCCTAAACTTTATTGTCTTTTTTAGGGTTCGATGGGAGCAAGAAGCTTCCAAGGACAGTTTCCAAGAACCCCGTTTCCCAAAACCCCTCACAGTAAGCCAACCCCAGACCCTAAAGCAGTGAAATCCCTGAATCCTGAAGCCCTAAACCCTAAACCCTAAACCCTAAACCCTAAAATAAACCCTAAACCCTAAACCATCAGGTACTGCATCACTCCTGGGTCATTCAATAGTGATCGCCCTTTTGCTGGAGGCTCTTTGGGCTTGGGGATGTAGGTGTTGGGGTTTGAGGTCGTAGGGTTAGGCTTAGGGGGTTTAGGCCTTAGGGGTGTTTGGCTTTTGGTCTAGGACTTAGGGTTTTCAGTTTGGGGATTTAGGGTTTAGGGCTTAGCGCTTCCCTCGGCTTTTGGTTTAGGGGTGGGGCTTCGGGCTGGAGAATTTTACTTGACTGAAGGATCCTGCGATTTTGCAACTAGGCTGAGCAACAAAGTGACTCCACTACTCACCCCGGTTCAGGTGCTCGGAATAAACTTACTCAGTCCCCTGATCCTGCAAGATGGGCTTAGGGTGCAGGCTTCAAGGGATGCAGGGTTTCGGGTTTAGTTACTATGATCCTGAAGGTGTCTTCCAGTTTGGGAGAACCAGGGCAAACAATGATTGAAGATGCAGGTCATTCAGCTGCCTAGTGTACGGCGCAACGTGCCTTACACCCGGAAACGTTAGCACAAGCCCACGGTTGGAGTTTAGGGCTTCGGGCCCATAGCTACTGTTGATGCGAAACCCTACTTGGAGGATCATGGGACTTAGTAAGTACGGTTATAAGTACCCTAAGTGGGGTTATAAGTAATTATAAGTATAGTTACCTTAATTATAACCCTTAGTTACTAAGTCCCATGATCCACTAAGTAAACCCTAAACCATAGCATCGCTCCAAGGCTTCATGGCACTTGGGGTGCTGCCGGATCTTGTCCGGCAGCACGACGGTCATGAAAGAAGCGTTACAGAAGCCCTACGAACAGATCCCTACAGCAAACCGCACCTCATGAACTCGTCTGAAAATCGTTCAGAAGCGTGCGTAGAATCTACAGAAGTTGGCAGCAGTGTTGAAAACAAGCATGGAAACCCTACAAAAGCCCTCTAAACCCAGCAGAAACAGCGCATGAGAATTTAGAGAAATCCGGTTTCAACCCCTAAACCTTAAACCGTAAATCGATGCCCCTAAACTCTAATGCTTAAATCCCCTATCCTACACCTTAAACCCCAACCCCTAAACTCCACCCTAAACCCTCAGCCCCCAAATCCCTGAACCCTACATTCCTAAACCCCCAAACCCCACCCAAAACCCTGAACCCCTAACCCCGCCCAAAATCCCGAACCCCCCATATCGACACCTTCGGGGCGAGGCCAGGGCGGACGTGGACATGATCGGAGACCACGGAGTTCCCTGGCGCTGACCGGGGAGTTGGTTCTTCATGGGGTTTAGGTGGAGTTTGGGAGGTTTAGGGGTCTAGGGTTGAGGAGTTTAGGAGTTTAGGGTTTGGGGGTTCCAGGGACCCATTCTTTCTCGCACGGTTCTGGGTCTGGGGTTTTTGGTTTATGGTTTTGGGGTTATGGGTTTAGGGTTTTGTCTTTTCGGCTTGAGGGTTTGGGGTTTTCGGTTTTTCTCTCTGTTTCTCTCGGTTTCGGTACGCATGGTAATATGTATGCATATATGTGCATACACATTCAGACGAATGCACGAAGAAGATTTGCAAACTTTACCGGCAGTAGATCACGACCGGAATTGCGGACCTGAGAAGCTTGTCAACCCTCGTGTAGGGGTGGTTGTGCCGGGTCCCTTTGAGGAGTCTTTGTTGTATTGAACTATTGAACTCCTATCAACAAGACCTACCTTGTACAGAAGGCTTTGGGCCAGCGCTGCGAAGAGCAAGCCAACTGTCACACTAAAACCCTCAATCCAAAACCATAAACCCTAAACCCACAACCCTAATTCCTAAACCGTAAACTGTCACCATCCCAGGCAAGTCCATTGATGTGGGCGGCTGTGCACAGACATGTGGCCGTCACACGCCAGCTGCTACAGGCCAGTGCTAACAGAGCGTAAAAACAGAGCCCAGGAGGGGGATATTCGACCGATAGAGGTTTACGGTTTAAGGTTAGGGTTGCGAGGACTTTCCATAGAGGTTGCTGAAGGTGTGGCGGATAGTTTGTGCTCGGCGGTACATTCTTGGTTCAAGTCCTGCCGGGTCAGGGTACACCTTTTGGGTTTAGGTTTGCGAGGGTGGTTTAGATGTTGAGGTTTTGCGCCTCGGGCTTCATGCAAAGATCGACACCTCGAAGAGAGCCCACAAGCAACGGCTTCCGACAATGTTGGTGACTTCGCGATTCTCTCGGCGGAAAGAACTGATTTGCTCAACCCTACTTAACGGGACTTAGTAAGTGGGGTTAGGTCATGGGAGTTTGCCAAAATAGGGACCCTAATATAGTACCTTAATTAGTAGGATCCTTAATAACAAGGACCCCAAAATAAGGTACCCTAATTTTCGGAAACTCCCTCATGAGCGGGCCCTTACCCGGAACTCCTAACCCGCGCTAACACTGAACCCGGACCCTAGTAGACCTCGGGGTGCAGCCTACACGGCCAGTACACAGGTTTGGATCAGATCTTCTTAGACGTTGGCGTGTAGTGTTCTGGGCAAAGATCAGGTTCTCTCTTCATGGGTGCCAATCTGTAGTGAACCCCAGAAAGTTGGAACATTAATTTAGGATGACTCTTGCTGGGATTCCCTCTACTTTACTTTAAGGGCGCGAGGATAACGATGTTCCAACTTTCTGGCTTCTACTGTAGGGTCCTGACAGAATTAAGACCCCGAGCCCGGCAGCCCGAAATCCTAAAACCCTACACCTTCAACCGCAGAATCCTAAACTGTAAATCCGAAACCCTCAACCCCTAAAGCCTCAATCTAAACCCTAAACCCTAAACCCTGAGGCAAGAGCTGGCGTAGACGTCGAGTCGGAACGGGGCCAGGGAGCGACCGCACTCCTCGTGGCTGCAGTGGCTTGGCTGTCCTTGGCTATAGTTTAGGGTTTAGGGTTTAGGGGTTGGGTTTTAGGGTCGACCTAGAGGCTCATACCCTACCCCTTTTTTAGGATACCTAGTTTTATGGTTAGGATCTCTTATCTTAAAAAGTAGGCGCCCTAAAAAAGGGGTAGGGTATGAGCCTCTAGGTAGTTATCAACATCATTCCTGGGGGTTCGTTAACATACTTATACTATATATACTATATACCCCCAAAACCCCATTCGACTTATTAAGGCCCCGGCTGATGGTCGGGGGTCAAGACCTATCTATGTGCATCTATGAAGAATCTGGTTGTCTATGTATATTCAATACCTTGCAACCCTAAACCCTTCAATTCAAAACCCAAAGGCCAAAGCCATAAACTTTCAACTGCCAGCCCCGAGTCGCACGGGGTCAGCATGGTCCCAAGCCTTCTGAATCGAGGAATTCTGAAGCAAAGTTTAACCGTGAACAGTTTGGGAAGGTGCAAAGGGTGATGTAGGGCGTAAGGGAATGTTACCCCCGCGAAGGCATCATTTCTATGCTCATGTCCCTCACGGCCTGACCCTTCGCCATTGACATCAGAGTCTGTGAGTCACGATCCGTCTTGTAGGTTTAGCCTCCTCTTTACGATTTCTGATTTGTTCCTGGGGGTTCATGGTGCTTGGTCGTGGGTTTGTTCCGTCGGGGGCTTCACATCCAAGACCCAGAACTACCGGTTTTCACCCCGAGCGGACGTAATCTGAGTGTGTAGGTGAACGTCTAAACGGGTCTAAACCCAAAAACTTATATCCTAAACCCTACGGTAGAGGCCCTAATCCTTGAACCCCTCTCACAAGCCCAAAATCCTAGCTGTGACCGAAAAGCCGGAACCCCGTATCCTACCCAAAACACTCCTAAAACCTAAGCCCCAAAGCCCACCTGCAGGAGAAAGGCCACGCAGACATCGCTGAGGTGCTTCTGGAGGAACGGGCTTCGTGAAACAGTCAGGGTCAGGGTGATCCGAAGCCCTAGAATAGGGTGCTCAGCTGTAGTAGAGTAAACTTATATGGGGACTATACGGGGATAGTATTGCTAATTATACAGACCTCTACTTCGTACTATGCGTTGATTACAACAACAGGTATCGTCATGCTTTTTTACTTATCGGAGCCTGGGGAAGAGGTAAATGCCTCAAGCATGTGGGTGGTTGTCAAAATTAGGGCCCCTTTTTGGGGACCATAAAACCCCAAACCCTAAACCCTAAACACCTAAACCCTAAACTCCTAAACACCTAAACACCTAAACCCTAAACCCTAAACCCCTAAACCCTAAACTCCTAAACCCTAAACCCTAAACCCGAAACCCCTAAACCCTAAACCCCTAAACCCCTAAACCCTAAACCCTAAACCCCTAAACCCTAAACCCTAAACCCCTAAACCCTAAACCCTAAAACCCTAAACCCCTAAACCCCTAAACCCCTAAAGACCCAAAAAGGGACCATAATTTTGGCAACCGCCCATGTGGAGATTTCAGAGCTGCCGGGCTCGGAGTCCCTTCACCACGGGGACAAAAGCGACTTTTACTTACAATAATGTAGGAACCTGGTTAGCCCTAAACCCTAAACTAAACCTAGGGTTCCTCTAAAGGGGTCTATAAGGGTTACTATAAGCTATCTATAAGGGTACTATAATGTCCTAGAAGTAGAGTAGGTAACCTTTAACCTTTCTGGGGTAGTATAATCCCTATATAATCCTTGTATTATGAAAAAGGTTAACCTTTAGTTGCCCATGATACCCGACAAGTAGGATGTAGGAACCTGATTAAGAAACCCTGGGCCCTTAACCCCAAAATAGTAGGATTCATATATAAGGAACCCCTAATAAAGGGCCCAAGGTTTCTTAATCAGGTTCCTACATTGCCCTGAACTGTAAACCAGTGGACAAGGCATGTATCCAAAGCTTAACTCAGCCTCCAACTTATGCAACCTTCAAGCCTGCTTCTCCCTAAAACCCCCAACCATTTGTCCTCCCCAAGCCCTGGACCCTGAACCCTAAACCNCCCCCAAACCCTAAACCCTAAACCCTAAACCCTAAACCCGCCCCAAAGCCAGGGTTCCTTGAACTCCTGAGCTGCTGCGTTTCGTCAGGCTGGTGCAGACCCGGCGGCTCGCCATAGGAACATTCGGCCCCAAACCGCCGCCTTGGGTATGGTAGCGATTAGGGTTAGCGGCCCCGAAAATCTCAGGTGCAAAATCTTAACTTGTGTCGTCCCACCGCAGGATCGGTGAGAGTTGTTTTTAAATTGTGTGGGGTTGTTATTCAGAGATTTGCAGGACAAGGCTCTTTACGGAGTTTGGGATACGTGCTGCTGGTTCTTGCTCGAGGGGTTGTCAATGCTGTAGTTTGGGGTCTGGGACATGTGGGGTCGACGCAACGTTGCATGGTGTGCGGGCTTAGGGTCTGGCGTCGAGGACGGTGCAGTGAGTGCAGTGTGGGATTTAGCGGCTCTATGCTTCTCTTGTCATGCTGCAGCACAATAATGACCATGAGCGTGACACACGAGGAAAAAAAGGCGAGTATGAGTAGCAGTGGTACTCGGGAGCGTTTCACCATTTTCTTTCAGAGCTGCTACAACTGACCCCCAGCATCATCTGGGTGTAAGGGTGTAGGGCTTAGGGTGGTTTAGGACTGAGTGCAAATCTGAATTCAGTATCTAGGGCTTTAGTGTGTACAGCATTGTGAGCCTTCGACCTTACGCCCAGCACCATAAACCCCGGCCCAAGGACGAGGCCTTAGTGCAGGTTGTTGGGTCTCACAAGGGAAAATACAAGACCAATCGCAAGACCTTTGCCATAAAGATCAAAGGGGTACCTCCGTTTTTGCACACCTTATCAAGAGTTCGACGAAACCCTTTGTCCCAAGCCGTAAGAGCCTACGAGCCCGAAGCCCTAAACCCTCAGGAGCCCTCTAAAAGAACCCCAAACCCCGAGACTAAGGACAAGGCAGCTCCTCTCGTGATGGCCGCCTGCGAAGACCGGGTAGAAGTGACACGCGCTCTCATCAAGGGCAAAGCAGCCAGGTGCAGTTTGGATTTTTGGTGGGTTAGGGTTTAGGGTTTAAGGTTTAGGGATTAGAGTTTAGGGTTTCGGGAGTTGCAGGTTTCGGGGTTTAGGCAGGCAATAATATTCCCTTAGGCTTAGCCCCCATATAGTTGCAGTTTGGAGTTGAGGGCTTTCGGGATTGAACCAGACAATCATCAGACAATAAGATTAGCTTGGTCCCCAACAAGAGCTACAATTACAGGGCTTCGGGGTTTAGGCAGGCAATGATAGTCCCTTAGTCCCCATATAGTTGTGGGAGAACGTTCTTTTGGCTGTCAAGTTGTCGGTGTTGGGATTTACACCTTGGAGGATGTTCTAGGGTTTGGAGCTCTACTGGTTTAGGCGTTTAGGTAGAAGCTGAAGGTTTAGGATTCATTGTGGTGGTTTTGATTTCAGAGCTGTGTGGCATCTTCAAAGTATTTTTTGGAGAAGAACCCTAAAATCCTGAACCCTAAATCCTAAACGCTCAACCCTAAACCCAGTTGAGCGGAGATCAGGGTCAAGGCCCGAAGCCCCTAAGACCTGCAGCCGAGAACCCTGGAGCCCCTAAACCTAAGAGCCCAGAACCCTAAAACCCGGTTTAGGGTTTAGGGTTCAGGGTTTAGGGTTTAGGGTTGAGGGTGAAACCCTAAGAACCCAACAGCCCCAAACCCCGTAAGTTTGATGCGGTGGGTTCAGGAGTTGGGGATGAGCAGAGGGACTGCTAGCGGCATGGCTGAGGGAAGTGTATAGGGCTTGACCAGGACTTTTTGTTTGGGGAGGGGGTTATGGGGTTTGATAGGACTTCTTGTGTTTGATCGTTTTTGTTGGCAGTGATGACAGGGTTTTTCGAAGGTTTTAAGCCAGAGAACTATATCAAAGGAGAACCTAGAGCCTTCGCCGCAAGCAGAGTTTGTCGGTGGAGGCAGATAGGCATGACGATTAGCGTGCCTTATTAAGGGTTTAGGGTTTAGGGTTTAGTGCCGTATATGGAAGATTCTACGGCTAGCGCGGAGCAAAACCCTAAACCCTAAACCGTGGACCCATGGCTTGCTTTCTATGACGTTGACAAGCCCAGGCAAACATCTACCAGGAGGCCATTGACGGGTCGACACCGTGTCTTGCTGCGATCAGAGGTTGACCCCAGCTTTCCCTAGAAAGAAGTGGGCCTCAAAGCCGTAAAGCGGTTTACGTTTTTGTCAGCATTTGTATTGCTAAATCACTTGTTGTTCTTATGATTGGACCTGAAGCCTTACAGACTGTGCCTGTGCAAGTTTGGGGCTAACGCTCTTGGATGATGTTGACTCTTGGGAGGTGAGGTCGTCCTCTTGCGCATGGTTGTTCTTGTCGTCGTGGTCCTGTCGTCGTCTTTGTGTTCGTAAACCCTAAACCTGTCCGAAATGCAAGAACGGCCTCTCCAGGCACAGTCTCCCCAAAGCTTGCGCAAGCGTTCGCCCGGCAGCCCCGATCCCATCATCACAGACGGGCCATTAAGAGTTAAAATCCCCCACCTGGAACCGGAAAAGGAAAAACCTGACGGAGTTCTTTTGTTTTGCACGTGAAGCACCATCCGGCTGATAAGTTAGATAGGGGCTTGAACGTTAGGTAGGTACAGTAGTAGTCTTCCTGAAGGTCCTTCCGAAAAGGTTTTCAAAGTCTTCCCCAACCCTAAACCATAGCCATAAACCCTAAACCCTAAACCCCTAAACCCTAAACCCTAAACCCCTAAACCCTAAACCCCAAACCCCGTATTGAAGCCTAATGATGACGGCCCTTATGTTGCGAACGTTCGCCCTAAGAGGCTCCCGTAGGCAACCCGACTCACCAGCCATGGGTCCATGGACTTGGGAGTTTCCGATAATTAGGGGGTACCTTTAAAGGAACCCTAGCGGTTCCCTAAAGGGATCTATAAGGCTTCTATAAAGGGATTTAGGGTTTAGGGCTTGGGAGTGGAGGGGTACCTTATTTTGGGGTCGAGGGATCCTACTATTAGGATCCCCTATTTTCGGAAACTCCCACTTGGGGTATGGTACAAGGGTTCTATTGGGTGTTCTAAGTACTCTATGGGCTTTGTACAAGGGTTCTATGGGGTTTTGTGAGGAATCGCTCAAGGTTTTTATAAGGAGTTCCATGAACTGGTGTTCTACATATTTGGACCTTGAAGGGGCTTCCTATGCGGGTGCTCTGCAGCCGAAGTAATTAGTTCTATCCTGGAGACATGATGGGTAGATCCTTTCGGTCTGGAATTCGACCCGCCTTCAGGTTTGATCCTATTCGGGTTTGGTACTCGTGGAGTCTTGAACCCGGAGTGCACTGTGTTACGGTTTAGGGTGTAGGCTATGGGGTTGAACTCTCGATCCCAAGCCATGGGCCCAGACTACCATATGGGAGTTTCTGAAAATAGGGGACCTAATATAGTACCCTGAATAGTAGGATCCTTATTGTAAGGACCCAAAATAAGGTACCCCTATTTTCGGAAACTCCCATATCGTGTAGACTCCAGGCCTTACAGCTCGCCAACAGAAGCCGAAGCTCCAGGATATTCTCGTCTACATTCTCGAAACCCTAAACCCTTACGAAGCCTAATTCAGGCTTCTACAAGCATGTTCTTCCGGCAGCCTGGGTGTGGCCCGGGTGCTTCTGGAGGCCGAGTGTAGCGGCAGGATGTGGGTGGTGTAATGCTTGGGCGTCGGGCTGTACGGCAACTTACTGACTAATGTCCCGGGAATGAGGGAATAGAGTTTAGGGATTGGGGTTTAGGCTTTGGGATCAGGCCTTTTTTTTGTTCCATGTGCAGGGCCTCTGCCTTGGGCACTTGAGAAGCCTTCCACACATCCTCTGAGCCCTTCAGAACAACCACGCCCTGAACTCTAAACCCAATTTAGGGTTTAGGGTCTGGGGGCTGAACCCGGTAACCCTTCTGAAACCTTTCTCGTAACCCTTCCGGACCCGCTCTGGAACCCTGATAGAACCCCTACGCTCAAAAGCACAGCAAAAAGAGGCCCGCGTAGATCCGAATCGCTACACTTCGGAAGAAGATCTTCCGCTCATCGCCGCGTGCGAGACTCTCGGCAGGGTTCTGGCAGGGCAGGGTAAGCACGGATTGGGGTTTCGGAGGTTGAGGGTTCAGGGGTTTGGGATTTAAGCGTTTCGGGTGGTCCCGTGTTTTCAGGAATGATGCCATGCAATGCGCAGTCGTTGCGTACCGTGTCCATGCTTCATGCTTTTGAATGTGCAAGCCTGCGATTGCATGAGGCCTAGGCCCGAAGAATCGAAACATAAGTACTGCTGATTGGCAAATTATCCACATTCCCTTGTAAGTCGTATACCCGTGGCAGACGCGGTGTACTTACCATTCAGGGAATTAGGGGATATCTTTGAAGCACCCTGCTACAAAGGCCCATCTTGACACGGTGTCTGCAACCCTAAACCCTGAACACCAAGCCCTAAGCCCTAAACCCACGGCCCCAAACCCTATAAACCCCAATCCCACGGCCCCAAACCCTAAACCCCAAGCCCTCAGCCCTAAACCCTAAACCCCGAAACATCCGCATGTTGCTACCGATAGCATTCCAGAGCGCTGCGGCTGTCGTTTGTGGCTCTACGACTTCAGTCCTCAAGCTCCAGCTCCAAACATTAACCCCGATTAGCCGTTTAGTGTTCTCAGGAAGTATTTCTGGTTATTATTTTGATTAAGACTCCCAGGGATTACAATACACAGCATGTTTTATGGTTCTGATTATGGTGCTTAAGTGCTTAGTCTCAGCGCTAAACAAGCTGCGCCTGTCATAGAGAACATACTTTTTCATTTGGATATCTCCCACAACGACAATCTGGAATTTCTAAATGCTAGCTGCTAGCTCCCAAACCCCGAACACAAAGCCCTGTGGGGTTTAGGATTTAGGGCTTAGGGTTTAGGGTTTCAGGCATCGATTCCTTTGACAAGTCCAGGAAGCGACAACTACCAGCAATCCGGTGGCTCCTCAAAGTCTGCCGTCTCAGTTGACAGCCATGGGCCATTGAAGGGCTTGGACTTAGGATGTGAGCAGTTAAGGGCTGGGTCTTAGGATATGAGTAGTTAAGGGCTGGGTCTCAGGATATGAGTAGTTAAGGGCTGGGGCTTAGGATATGAGGTAGACCCTAAATCCTGGACCCTTAAACTCAAAACCCTAAACTTCCACAAAGACATGTTCTGGCGGGGCAGTTTTCGCTCTGCGGGCTGCGGGCTTTGTTTAGGGTTTGGCATTCCTCCAGGAAAAGTTGAAGGGATGGAGTGCTCCGGGATATTTCAGTGCCAGTAGATTCTTAGGGTTTAGGATTTAGGGTGTAGGGTTTAGGCGAGCCCGGGTTGATGCCCAAAGCTTTAGCTTCAGCGACTCTTAAAGCTTGGGCGAGACAATCTTGTGAGGTGGGAGATTCAGTGTAGAAGACTGTGAGTCCACTTCAAACGCTATCCCCGTAGCTTCCTAAGCCGTCCCCAACCATCTAAGGCCCACGCCCGCGAAGCCCATGAAGCCCACAGCCCACGGTATGGGGTTTTGGAGTTTAGGGTTCAGACTTCGCAGTTGAGGGTCTGTGGTTCAGGGTTTGAGACCCTTGAAACGTAAACCATGATTCCGGAAACACCCTAAACCCTAAACCCTACCCATTGTTAAGGACCCAAAAAACCCGAACTCTGAATGAGGAATGCACCTAACGTCACCATACCAGCAGCGACTGCATGTTATTTTGCATAGAGGTTTATAGGTAATACCATTATGGGAGCTGAAAAGCAGTTCCGCAATCAGAACGCGTAAGCGCAATCACATCACCCTTAGGCTTTGGGCTTTAGCCTGTTGGCTTGCCAGAGCAGCAGCAGAGACAAGAAGCCCCCAAAGCATCCCACCGAGCAAGCCCCGCAAAATGTTTGAAGCTGTTCCAAGACCCTTACCCAAGGACCTGAAAGCTATCTTCAGTGTTGGGTGCTCCTGCCCCCTACTATAGGGGCCTAAATAATGCCAATACTTTCTCGGGGTTCCTGATTATGAGTATAGGATAATGTACCCCAAAACCTTATTTGAACAAGGCCATTATATGAATTCTGCCCCAAGTGCATCATCATCCCACAGCCCTGCAAACAGAAAAGCTCACGTGTGAACCATCAGCAACTTCAACATTCATATCTGTGACGGAGATCGCCGCTAGTCAGACTTTTAGGGTTTAGGGTTTAGGGTACCCTCAACCCTAAACCCTAAACCCTCAACCCTAAACCCTAAACCCTAAACCCTAAACCGTGACCCCGAGGTTCCATGAGGCCTGAACCCTCCTGAAGCGTCTTGAACTCTACCCCAAACCTTACAGCCGCATGGCTGAAGCCTTGAAGCTTTAAGCCCAAAGCCCTAAACCCCAAAGGTTAAACCCTAAACCCTAAACCCTAAACCCTTAAAAACTTGGCCCCGGGCCTTGCAAAGCTTGACCTCTAAACCTTAAATCCTGATTCCTGAGCCCTGAACCCTGAGCCCCTGCACCAACTCATGTCCTGAACTTCAAATCCTTCACTCTCAACCGTCCTTAACCCTAAAAACCCTCAAGCCCTAAAGCCCCAATACACCCTCAAACCCTAAAACCCTAAAGCTCTAATGAAACCCGAAAAGACAAGTCAGCTGCCCCAGTGTGGAGAGCCACACCCCAACCCTAAAACCCTAAAGCTCTATAAAAAAAAACCCGAAAAGACAAGTCAGCTGCCTCCCAGATCCAGGGCTCAGAAGACGCTCTACGGAGGGATAGCTAGCAGCCCCTCACTGTGGAGAGCCACACCCTAAAACCCTAAAACCCGAAAGCCCTAGAGCCCNTGCCTCCCAGATCCAGGGCTCAGAAGACGCTCTACGGAGGGATAGCTAGCAGCCCCTCACTGTGGAGAGCCACACCCTAAAACCCTAAAACCCGAAAGCCCTAGAGCCCCAATACACCCCAACCCTAAAACCCTAAAGCCCTAAAGCCCCAATACACCCCAACCCTAAAACCCTCAAGCCCTAAAGCCCCAATACACCCCCAACCCTAAAACCCTAAAGCTCTATAAGAAAAACCCTAAAAAAAGACAAGTCAGCTGCCCCAGTGTGGAGAGCCACACCCCAACCCTAAAACCCTAAAGCTCTATAAAAAAAACCCGAAAAAACAAGTCAGCTGCCTCCCAGATCCAGGGCTCAGAAGACGCTCTACGGAGGGATAGCTAGCAGCCCCTCACTGTGGAGAGCCACACCCTAAAACCCTAAAACCCGAAAGCCCTAGAGCCCNTGCCTCCCAGATCCAGGGCTCAGAAGACGCTCTACGGAGGGATAGCTAGCAGCCCCTCACTGTGGAGAGCCACACCCTAAAACCCTAAAACCCGAAAGCCCTAGAGCCCCAATACACCCTAACCCTAAAACCCTAAAGCCCTAAAGCCCCAATACACCCCAACCCTAAAACCCTAAACCCCTAAAGCCCCAATACACCCCCAACCCTAGAACCCTAAAGCTCTATTAAAACCCGAAAAGACAAGTCAGCTGCCCCAGTGTGGAGAGCCACACCCCAACCCTAAAACCCTAAAGCTCTATAAAAAAAACCCGAAAAGACAAGTCAGCTGCCTCCCAGATCCAGGGCTCAGAAGACGCTCTACGGAGGGATAGCTAGCAGCCCCTCACTGTGGAGAGCCACACCCTAAAACCCTAGAACCCGAAAGCCCTAGAGCCCCAATACACCCCAACCCTAAAACCCTAAAGCCCTAAAGCCCCAATACACCCCAACCCTAAAACCCTAAACCCCTAAAGCCCCAATACACCCCCAACCCTAGAACCCTAAAGCTCTATTAAAACCCGAAAAG
>BGNK01000595.1:53173-63795 GCA_003297005.1 Symbiodinium sp. clade A Y106
GCTGCCTCCTAGATCCAGGGCTCAGAAGACGCTCTACGGAGGGATAGCTAGCAGCCCCAGTGTGGAGAGCCACACCCTAAAACCCTAAAGCCCTAAAGTCCCAATACACCCCAACCCTAAAACCCTAAAGCTCTAAAAAAAACCCCGAAAAGACAAGTCAGCTGCCCCAGTGTGGAGAGCCACACGCCAACCCTAAAACCCTAAAGCTCTATAAAAAAAACCCCGAAAAGACAAGTCAGCTGCCTCCCAGATCCAGGGAGCCACACCCCAACCCTAAAAAGACAAGCCAGCTGCCTCCTAGATCCNGCTCTATAAAAAAAACCCCGAAAAGACAAGTCAGCTGCCTCCCAGATCCAGGGAGCCACACCCCAACCCTAAAAAGACAAGCCAGCTGCCTCCTAGATCCAGGGCTCAGAAGACGCTCTGCGGAGGGATAGCTAGCAGCCCCAGTGTGGAGAGCCACACCCTAAAACCCTAAAGCCCTAAAGTCCCAATACACCCCAACCCTAGAACCCTAAAGCTCTATTAAAAAAACCCCGAAAAGACAAGTCAGCTGCCTCCTAGATCCAGGGAGCCACACCCCAATTCTAAAAAGACAAGCCAGCTGCCTCCTAGATCCAGGGCTCAGAAGACGCTCTACGGAGGGATAGCTAGCAGCCCCAGTGTGGAGAGCCACACCCTAAAACCCTAAAACCCGAAAGCCCTAGAACCCCAATACACCCCAACCCTAAAACCCTAAAGCTCTATAAAAAAAAACCCCGAAAAGACAAGTCAGCTGCCTCCCAGATCCAGGGAGCCACACCCCAACCCTAAAAAGACAAGCCAGCTGCCTCCTAGATCCAGGGCTCAGAAGACGCTCTACGGAGGGATAGCTAGCAGCCCCAGTGTGGAGAGCCACACCCTAAAACCCTAAAGCCCTAAAGTCCCAATACACCCCAACCCTAGAACCCTAAAGCTCTATAAAAAAAACCCCGAAAAGACAAGTCAGCTGCCTCCTAGATCCAGGGAGCCACACCCCAACCCTAAAAAGACAAGCCAGCTGCCTCCTAGATCCAGGGCTCAGAAGACGCTCTACGGAGGGATAGCTAGCAGCCCCAGTGTGGAGAGCCACACCCTNGCCACACCCCAACCCTAAAAAGACAAGCCAGCTGCCTCCTAGATCCAGGGCTCAGAAGACGCTCTACGGAGGGATAGCTAGCAGCCCCAGTGTGGAGAGCCACACCCTAAAACCCTAAACCCCTAAAGCCCCAATACACCCCAACCCTAAAACCTTAAAGCTCTAATGAAACCCCAACCCTAAAACCCTAAAGCTCTATAAAAAAAACCCCGAAAAGTCAAGTCAGCTGCCTCCTAGATCCAGGGCTCAGAAGACGCTCTACGGATTAAAAACCCTAAAACCCTAAAGCCCCAACCCTCCAACAAGACAAGTCAGCTGCCTCCCAGATCCGAGCTGATGTCAACAAGTGCAACAAGGAGCCTGGCCTCTCGCCCCTCAGCGCCAGTCCCAAAGGGTCCAAGTACCATTATAGTCGGCTTAGGGGTTTAGGGCTTTAGGGTTTAGTACTTAGGGGTTTAGGGTATAGGGTTCAGGGTTTAGGGTTTAGGGTTTAGGGTATAGTCGGTTTAGGGCTTTAGGGTTTAGGGGTTTAGGGTTTAAGGTTTAGGGTTTAGGATTTAGGGTATAGTCGGCTTAGGGGTTTTTGGTTTCGGGTCTAGTAGGTGCTTAGTAGATATTTTAGCCCCAAAAATGAGCCTTTGGGAGTTGCTATGAAGCCCTAAGCCCCAAACCCCCTACCCTACCCTACCTGTAGTCTCCATTGTAGTTCCTTTTTGGGGGTACCTTATAGGATCCTTATTATATATTTGGTTAAACCAAAAAAAGGAACTACAATGGAGACTATAGGTAAGTCTAAGCTCAGGCCCCTGACGATGGCCTGTTTGAAAGGTCACAAGGACGTGGCTCCTCGGCAAAACCTTACATAGAGGAGGTTCTGGTCTTTTGCGAAATAGAAGGTTCCTGCAAAGGGATCCATAGGGTCCTATGGTTTACATAGTATAGTATAGAGGCCCTGATAGTAGAACGTGGGTGTTGGGCAGGCATCTATATGGGGCCATAAGGCGATAATGCGTACATTTCTTCCGACCCTTACCGCCAACCCCCAAAAGTTGGAACATGGGTTTAGGATGATTCGTGCTAGGTTCCCCTTATAGTTCACTTTCTCCTTTCAGGGAATGAGGCTTATGTTGTTCCAACTTTCTGGCTACTACTATACTATTTTGGGGCAGATCGGGGGATTCGTAAGTAAGGTTGAAAGTGCGTCTCTGGGGCTTCAGAAGAGTATACCAAAGTCTAGCTGTTACGTCTCAGGGTCCGTTGACTCTACAGGAGGCCTTCTCCTGCAGAATTTGTGATTTGGCTGATTTCCGTCTTGGAGGATCCCACGAAGCTGGTAAGTCGGGTCATAAGTGGGCCGTTTACATGTTGCCCTGCTTTAGAACCCATCTGCTCAGTTACCAGATACCTGAAAGAGCATGGTCCCGGATTCGCCGCTTGAAGGAACCTCTTTCATTCCTCACGTACAGCCATCATGAGCTTTCTTCATCCCCGCAGGCGGAATAGAACTCTGAGTTTAAGGTTGATATCTGAGCGCTTGCTAGCCCAGAAAGGCTTGGAATGGAAAACCCGCAAAGCTGTACATGTGAGACTTTCGTCTTGCTTATCTCCTTAGAACCCAAAGCCTTACACCCGTCGCCAGAAACCCTAAGTCGTAGCGCCTCGATCAAACTCCTTGATTTCTTTCCCTGCAGGTCCGACTACTTCTGCACAAGAAGGCAGACGCTGTTCCAGCTTGGAAACGTATTGGGTTTGGGTTTTAGGGTTGGGATTTAGGTTTTAGGTGCCATGTGCCAGTGTCGTTAGGTATCGGAAGATCCCAAATAAGGACAAGGAGAAGCACGTCAGCTACCTGACCCCTCTCGTTGCGGCCGCCCGTGATGGTCAAGTCGACATCATCCGCCTGCTGGTTAAGCAAAGAGCAGTGCCTGGGCAGAATCCCGAGACCCGTAACCCCCAAACCCTTTAGTAGAAGCCAGAAAATTGGAACATGGTTTTAGGAGGATTAGTGCTAGGATGCCTTATACTTTACCTTAAGGGCATGAGGATGATGATGTTCCAACTTTCTGGCTACTACTATATACCAGGTTAGGGGCTGAAGTACTGGTTTAAGCTAAAGTATGAAGCCTTGCGTCTACAGAGGGCAGGGCCTGTGCTCGCTGTACCCCGAACCCTAATTCGGTTTAGGCTTTGGGTGACAAATGCAAATGTAATTTGCTTTCGTTGATTCTTTCGACTATTCTGTAAACGCAAGCCCAAAACCCTAGCCAGCCGAGGACATTGACACGGCAGACGGTGGCTGGACGGCACTCCGCATAGCGACCCAGGAAAACCAAGTCGAGTCTGCCAGGGCTCTGCTGAAGCTTGGGGCAGACAAGCACAGGCGCGGCAGGCTTGATAGCGCTTTAGGGTTTCGCGCGACAACATAAAGCAGTCAAGCGCTGCATTTTTGAGATATTGGTGATGCAGCTGAGAGCTTAGGTTGAGGTTGCTGTTGCAGTTGTGTATGTTGTTTGCTCGTTACTCCTACCTGTTGCGGGAGGGATCATCAACCAACCCTCATCATCACAATAACTCATATCCAAATTCGCAAGACCCCACGCCACTAAACTCGTGACAGCTGGCCTCTTGCTGCTCCTCGTGCTAGGATGGCCTTAGCCAATATTGTAGACCCAAAACCCTAAATTCCTGAACCTTAAATCCCTCGACCCCCAGCTCAAACCCCTTAGCGCTTAACCCCTAAGCGATGGACCCCCAAAAGCCCCTTAAGGCCTAAATCCTATAGCCGCTAGCCCGAAACCGACCGTCAGGCCGAGCAAGGATGGCTTCACCGCATCCCAGCTGGCCTACTTCTGTTTGCATCCGGATGCGCATCTCGGCTCGGGAGGTTCCGGTTTTAGACGTTCCTGCTTAGGGATTTAGGGTTTTAGGTTTGGGGGGTAAGGGGTTTAGGGCTTTAGAGTTTAGGGGTGCCTTCAAGATTAGCGGCTGCAGAAGGGGCACCCGGCTGCCTAAGAATGGATCGAGACGGCAATTTCTGTCGGCTGGGTCTGGGTTCAGTGGCTTCCATCGAGCCAGATGGGAGTTTCCGAAACTTAGGGGTACCTTCTTATTTTGGGGTCCTTATAGTAAGAATCCTTTGAATCCTATTATTTAGGGTACTATCTTAGGGTCCCTTATTTTCGGAAACTCCCAGATCTTGCCTGTGGGCTGTCTGAAACCTGAACTGAGGCTCCAACTGGATCGCTGAACCCATCAAAGCATCGGCTCTATACGTAGAAGCGTAAGCCCTTCATCCTTGGCCCAAACAGCCTAAGATGCCCAAACTGCTTAAGAGGTTTGCCCGCAAGTCCTTGCGTCAGCCTAATAGCAAGAACCAGGATTCCTGTTTCGACAGTCTCACAACAACAACAACAACAACCTTGCCTGTTTTCGGGTGCAGAATCAGGGCTTCCCTACTTTTGAGAGCCAGCTCCAGCAGGCTTTTGCGACTGTCCTCCCCTTACAATCCTTGCAGAGTTATTCTGTACTACGGCATACCCCGAAGCCCATTTTAATGATGTTCAAGGCCCCTTCGTTGCCAGACCCCCTAGAGCCCAAACCCTAAACCCTAAACCCTATAAGTCCTAAACCCTATAAACCCTATAAAACCCTATAAACCCTATAAACCCTAAACCCTATAAACCCCTACAAACCCTAAGCCCTACACCGTACCTGAACCGAAGGTATCCAGAGATCCGGTCCTTGCTCTTGGAGTCCGTGCCCAAGCACCTCATCGCTCCGACAGTGTCTTTGCTGCTCCTAGGAATTTGTTTTTTATTTTTGTAGAATACAACTTGAGGGGATTAGCAAGAATATCATGTCTATTTTTGTATAATGCAACTTAAGGGGAGTATCAAGACTATTATGTCTATTTTTGCATATTTTAACTTAAGGGGATTAGCAAGAATATTATGTCTATTTTGATTCTAAGAGCGGCTAAGGTCCAGACGGCGACTTTTAATGCCTCGCCTTTCCACTGTCCCTGGGACACCTACTACTGGGTGCAGCGCTCTGGGCCCCTGCCTCGCTGAGACCCGAAACCCGGAACAGAAACTCCAAGAGCTCCAACTGTCAAAAGCCCCAAAACCCAACCCTGAGCCCTCTTTCGGGTTTAGGGGCGGTTGAGGGTTTAGGGTTTTTGTTGGGTATTCGGGTCTAGGGTTTAAGTTTAAGGTTTTGGGGTTGAGGATTTAAGTTTAAGGTTTCGGGTTTAGGGTTTAAGTTTAAGGTTTTGGGGTTTAGGATTGAGGGTTCAGGGCCAGAGAGAGTTCCCAGTCTCGGCCGACCGGCCAAAGCCTTCGCACTCCGCAGGAGGGGAGGGTGAATTCAAGATCCCGCCACCAGATGCGGCGATCGAGAACCCTAGGGTTATAGGGTTCTTCTTAGGGTTCTTGTAGGCAGTGGTTCCACAAGAGTTTTTTAGGGTTTTGGATCGTTTTCTTGTTTACGGGGTTAAGGCTTCGGGGTTTACGGTTTTAAGTTTTAGTTGAGCCAAGGAAAATGCCTAGAAGGGCCTTGACAAGGGTATACTTAGTCTCCCAACACAAAACAGCGGACTTTTTGCGCTCTTATATGATTTCACCGTTCTGTAAGCTCGCTTTTTTCAATCGATATTGGAAACTTGACGGCCTGAAGAAATAGCTTGAGTGAAAGAGGGTTCCTTACGGGTTCTTCCTTCATAATAAGTGTGCTGCAATATAGAAGTCTGAACCAGTAGTACTAGTATTCCTGCAATATACCCCAAGACCTTCTTCCAATGATCAGGCCCCATATTTAGGATAGTTGGATTTGGGGTTGGGCTTCGTAGCGTTTAGGGTTAAAGTGTAGAAAAGAGCTCAGGTTTAGGGGTAAAGTGCAGAAAACCCGGCTTAGCGTCACGTGTAGGGATGCTGTAGTCGTCTTCGTAGTCAAGGCCTTCGTCGGCCCTAAACCCTAAACCCTAAACCCTAAACCCTAAACCAGCCATAGCAGCAGCCGCATTAAGAGGGCAGACGGATGGTTTAGGGTTGAGGGTTCAAGCTCTCAGGGATCATGCAGGACTCGGGGTTCAGGCTTCTTCGCAGAGTTTAGGATGCCAATTCAGTGCAAGTCTCCAAAACTTTTAAAAAAAAGACAGCTTCCCCAGCCGGTGCTACAGCACCAGGGAAAGCCCTGGGCCGTACCCTTTGGGCCTAATTTTCAGTGCGTT
The DNA here is from genome assembly GCA_003297005.1 of Symbiodinium sp. clade A Y106. NCBI lineage: Eukaryota > Dinophyceae > Suessiales > Symbiodiniaceae > Symbiodinium > Symbiodinium sp. clade A. The sequence goes on from BGNK01000595.1 coordinate 59,518, forward strand.
GCGCCCGCTATGAGGCTGCTGAAACCCTCATTTTGCCATAGTGTGGCGCAGGGGCTCGCCACATGGGAAACCAGAGATCCGGATGCTGGGATTTTGAAGGGGTTCTTTGTGTTGAAGGGGTCCAAGGGGGTTTACGGGGATTTCAGGGGTTCAAGACTTGAGAGGTTTTTGTTGGGCTTAGGGGGTTTCGGGGGTTTAGAGCTTAAGGTTTTAGGGTCATTCTAAACCCGACTAAACCCTAACATCCGAAGCGCAAAGCCCAGTTGGCAAAGTAGACGTGAATAGGAAGCTCAACTACCCAAGTCTCACGACCCAGCAAGTCGCGGCCCTCAGATTACAGTGGAGTCCACGTGCCTGGATTCAGGATATATTGTCGCTGCAAAAGGAGTATGTTCCTACTACCCCTGAACCCTAAACCCTGTAACCCTGCAAGCCGAGTGCCTAAACGGGGCGAGGATCCCTGTGATTAGAATATCCTCAGGGGGGGGGGGGGNGCTTCAAGGGGGGGGTAGATAACTTACTAATCCCTAGTTCTCCCTTAAGGTTCCCTAAAAAAACCCTTGTATCCTCCCCCTTTGGACCACCCTCCCTTAATTAAGGACCCCAAAATGTGACGAGCTCCAGGATCACCCTCTTGCCCCGCAAGAGGCTGCCTTGACTATGCCATGTCTCGAGATGACAAGGGGTCCTTTTTGAGGGCTTAAGGTCCAGGAGTTTAGGGTTTATGCAGTTTTGGGTTTGGGGTTTGTGGTTGTATCGGGCCATTGGGTTTTAGGGGATCAAACAAGAAGCCGGCAAGTGTTAGTACGAAAGCATGAGCCCGAAGGATTATGGAACATGTGGAGCGGGACCCGCTGCAGGCCGTCACAGAGATTGAATGAGTCATGAACACAGGAATCTGATAGTGGTTTGTATGTGAGTTTCAGATCCGAGCTTTGTTCACCAACATGACACCATGACATGTGTAGAACCCTAAACCCTCAACCCTGAGGCCCGTGATCCGTAGTGTACCCAGAGATCTGTCTTTCCGGCTGCCAGCCCGAGGTCCCAGTACTGGCTTCCTACAGAGGGACTAGAAAAGACTTTTGGGGTATATTGTACTCTAGGGTTTAGGGTTTAGGGTTTAGAGTCAAGGAACCCAAGCTATATATAGTATTGGTACTTATTTCGGCCCCTATATTCGAGATATCACAGTGGAGGGTTCAGGGTTCAATGCTATATGCGCCTTCGGTGGTCGGCCAGAAAAGTCTTTGGGTGGTCCGGTTGTTCAGGGCTTGATGTTTCAGTTGCAGACTTCAGGTGTGAGTTGAGGGTTTAGGGTGTAGGGTTTAGGGTTTTGGGACAGGTAAGGGTTTAGGGTGTATGGTTCAGGGTTTAGGGTGTGGGTTTGGCATGTAACACAGATTAATAATAGCGCACGGATCAGAGCCTCAGTTTGGTTGAGTGCCCCGCTGACGACTCGAGACATGGTCTTGCCTTGACGAGAGTGGTTGGAGGGAAAAGGTTTAGGGTTTAGGGTTTGTCTGGAGTCGCCCGCATTTGCAATTGGCTTTGTCTTGTGGCTGTTATTTGAACACTGAAGCTTTCCTGCATTGCCCAAAAACATCCTACGTGGCCCTGTGCAAATGCATGTAGTAGCCCGAAGCCTGGTTGTGCAAATGCATGATCTAAGCTAGTACCGTGTCATGATAAGAACCCAAGAGGGTCCATATACACTACCATTATGGAACTAGGCGTCAAAAGACCATCCTGATAATGGTTTTGAGGGACCCAATTCCCCGAATAGTAGTATAGATGGACCCTCTGGGAACTACCTTACCTAGATCCCCAACAACGGTCTGCGCGACTGTGACCATGCAAGTTTCTGTACATCTGCTCTAGCTGTGCCTTGTCCTGTCAACTATGATTCGTAAGGTTTTGCGGTCCTTCAAGCCACGAAGTACACGCGAAAAGAAAAGATAGAACACCTGGCAACCCACGATCCTTCATTGGGCAACAGGCTGCGTGTAAAGGCAGATTTGGGGGTTGAGGTTTGGGCTTTAGGCCTTGAAGTCGTGTGGTTTGCAGGTCCCCGGACTGCCCAACGTTCATTTCAAGCGGTCAATCATGGCGTTGTTACTTCTAACGAAGGTAGTGCACTACAATACAAATGCAGTTGAATTTTATCCGAACCTGCGACAGTAAATCACAGCAATCATACTAGCAGTGGCATGCCTCTGCAGACTTTTTGCCTCGTCATGTTTCAAGATAGGCGCTCCTCCTGTACGAGCGTGCCAAACACGGCATTGTAGGCTGCAACATGAGTTCAAGCATGGTTGTCTAATATTCAGTCGCGTTGCGAAGTTCCGGAAGCCTCACTAGTGTTCCTCATTGCTTGCTTACACTCAGATTATGGATTGAATGTTGCAACATTCAGGGTTTAGGCTGCGTTGTTGCGGTTCTTGTTTGGGTTTGGGCTTGGGGTCCAAGAATATGGCTTTGGATTTGGGGTTTAGGGTTTGGGTTTGGCAGTCTGTGGCTCTGCAGTTGGGAAGCCTCGTGGTTTGGGCTTGGGGTTCAGGGTTAGAGTGTCGGGAATACCGGCGTGGGGTATACTTCGCATGTGACTTCGGGGTCACTGTGGGTCAGAAACCCGAAACCGGGCAGGAATGGCAAAACAGCAAGACCGGATCCCAACCTACTGCTGTGGTACTACGTTGCCATTAAGCTACATGCGCAGACCTTACACCAGAAACTTTGCTCTGCTTGATTCGGGCCCGGTGTTGTTTGCACTGTCCGGGTCATCTGCCCAGGTTCGACGGTGTCTCAAGCGGCACTCAAACGCTACTCCTCCAAGGCCCTGACTGAAATACACATGGGGGTTGGTCTTGGCACAGGGAAACCCAACATGTCAAGACGCTGGTCGCTAAGCTTCATGCTTCGCCGTTTGATGAACCGCTTTACTTGACTATCTAGATTGCAAAAGCTGGCTTAGGGTTTAGGGCAAAAGCGCCTAAGACAGCAAACTCTTTGAAGCCAATCTGAAGGTTGCCAATCTTGGCTGGCTGGCTTGGGGTTAGGGTCTGAGTGGTGCGGGGCTTTCGAGATCAACGGGTTTGCTCGGGTATAAGGCTTTTTTTTGCTGTGGCGTCTAAGTATGGACCCTGAACCCTGAGCCCAGATCCCTAAGCGAACAGTTACAGGACCCAATTATGCGATAGGGCTCTAATCCGGCCCTGAATCTGTTACCAACACACGGAGGCCGCGGTGCAGCTGGATTTCGTGTCGCTGTGGCTCACCCGGCGAGATTGTCTGCTTATGGACGTAGAGCTTCTAGGACTTAGGCTGAAATGCGTGGGTTTTAGGATCTAGGGTTGAGGGCCCAGTGTATCACAATATAGGCTTCGGGCTTTCATTTATCACTGTTACACGCTAGAAAGTCCTGCACCAAAGTCGGCGCACTTTAATAGACTCGCCTACAGCTTTTCTCAACTAGTCCAGAGCAAAAACCCTCGAATGCGCCATCGCGTTAGCAGGCGCAGCCTGGACTTGGACGGAGATGGCGAGGTGGGTTTGGAGGCCGTGACGTTCTGTTTCGTCAATAGGTCAAGCTCCATGATATGGGGTTTCCGAAAATCAGGCACCCTAAGATAGTACACACGGTACCCCTAAGTTTCGGAAACTCCCATATGGCTTTAGGATGTATAGGGTTTAGGGTTTCAGGGTCTGGCGTTTCAGCGGATTCAGGGTTTATGGGTTCAAGGCATACAACTGGGAGTTTCCGAAAATAGGGGGTACCTCATTTTGGGGTCCTTAGAATAAGGGTCCTTACTATTTAGGGTACCATATTAGGGTCCCCTATTTTCGGAAACTCCCAACTATGGTAACTACAGTAGAAGCCAGAAATTTGGAACATCATTATCCTCATGCCCGTAAAGTATGAGGGATCCTAGCAGGCGGAGAAGCCGAGACGATCGAGGAGCTGCGATAGATGCTCAGCAAGCTACCAAACCGTAAGGGCCCATTTACCGATATAGCATATACTTGGGCCCCAAAGTACCTAAGTAGGGACAACCATTGAGGCCAATGTATGTACTATGGACCCTTAGGGAAACATAGATGCCAAGCTTTTGCGTCGAAGTTGTAGCCATCTGCAGGGATGCCCTGCCTTACGACGCTGGCTCGCTCGGTCATGCGTGATGCTGCAGACGTGCCTCTTCCCGTGCAGTCCCGCTGGGATGGCATGACGCTGCAGGAATTTGCCGCTGAGTTTCCGGTCAGAGGATGTTCGTTTAGAGC
>BGNK01000595.1:63973-74527 GCA_003297005.1 Symbiodinium sp. clade A Y106
AGAGCATTGATGGAGTTGTTAGCAAGCTGCACCGGGCAGCACCAGATTGATCGCCATGCGTGCGCTCTGTACTGTGGACTTTGGTTCAAGGTCTCCTGTGCAGTTTTAGATCGCCTGGCTAGTCAGACACTGACGTGGTGGCACGACCCCCGGGCTGCGGACGGCGCCCAGGGGGGGCGGGCGACGGCAATGGCGATGGCAGATGCCCAAGCAACAAGGATCCCTGTCAGTTGTGGCAGTATGCCACCCCCCCTCCCCCAATCGCAATTTTCGCAAACGTCCTTAGTCCTTACATTAGACACGAAAGGAGGATCTCCAACTTCCCCCTTTTGTTCTAGTGAGCTTCGTAAGCAGGGGAAACCAAATCTTCCCCGCAGCAACACCTGAGTTTCCTTAAACTTTGCCTCCGGAACCCTAACCCCAAAGTCCCCAAAGTAGTTCCTTCTTGGGGTTCATATTTAGAATTCTACAAGGTAACCCCAAAAAGGAACTACTTTGGGGCCTATGGGTAGCCCAAAGTCCGGTCCCCCTGCCTTGCTCCTGCGCAGCCTCAACCTTCGGGGGCCTTCCGATCGTCATTTCTCACATTGAAGTAGGGTTTATATTACCGTTTTGGTGAGTGTAGATAGGCCTCCTTTTGGATATTGGTGAGTGTATATATTGGGTTTTACTATGGGGATACTAGTAATATAAACCATACTCTAGACATGCCCGAAGGTTCCCGTGAAACGCTACCCCCTCCAACAGAGGCTGGACGTTTTTTGTTAGTAATGTCCAGTTACAATCCTGTGTAGTATGCACTAACCCTGTTCGGACTACTATATAAGGCCCCAATATTCAACCCTCAGCCTTACAATCATAAGCCTTATGCAGAGCTCTCGAGCCCTCTTAACCATCATCTCCTCATCTAGGGGCCTGCTCATTCAGAACAGTGCTTTAAGTGTTGAGCTTCGAACCTGGACCCCTGAACCCTGAACCCTCAGGACGACCCTAAACCCCAAACCCAATAAGTCAAAGCCTTCGGGTAAAATAGGGGCCGTAAAATAGTTACCTATACTGTTTTTTTTTTTTTTTTTTTTGGGGGGGGGGGGGGGGGGGCCTTTTTTTGTCTATATTAAAATGGGCCCCAAAACCCTATTCTAATTGTTGAGGCCCCCACCCTAAATCCTTACAGTAGCCTTCATAGTAGCCCTTATAGACCCCGTTTAAAGGGAGCCCTATTGTAAGTATTAAACCCAAAAACCCTAAACCCTAAATCCTAAACCCTAACAAATTAGGAACCAAGAGGCCCTAGCTCCGGCTGCAGCCGAAACTCTGGCCGGCTTCAAGCAGCTCTCGTGGCTGCAGTTGGGAGTTTCCGAAAATCAGGGGGTTCCTCTCGAGGAACCCTAGGGGTCCCCTAAAGGGATCTATAAGGGTTCTATAAAGGGTTTAGGGTTTAGGGTTTGGGAGTGTCCGAGAATAGGAGGGGTACCTTCTTTTGGGGGTCTTGATAATGAGGATCCTACGATTTAGGGTACTATATTAAGGTCCCCTGTTTTCGGAAACCCCCATTTTGCAAAGTCTGTGAGTGTCCTTATTGAAGAGTTCTAACATTCTAGAGGGGTTCCATTATGGGTTTAGGTTTTAGAGTTTCAGACCGGCTTTGTTGGCTGCCGTAATATCGGCGCAGGGTCGTTTTTGATGGAAGACGTGGGTCTGGGGAGGTGCTGTAGTGGCTTGAGGGCCTTTTGCAAACCTGTATGGTGTGGCCTTGGAGATGGCGGGCTGGGTGCTTAGCGGTTAGGGTTTAGGGTTTAGGGTTTAGGGTTTAGAGTTTAGGGTTTAGGTTGGGGTTTCGGGGCACAAGTTCAGGGTCTCGGCTTGGGCCTTGGCAGTTTCGCCCGATGTCCAAGATGGATCTTGAATCAAGAACTGTCGAACTGTCACTAACCCCAACTCTCAATCCCAAGCCATGAACTTCAAACCCCTAGCCCTGCTAAACCCCCCCTGAGCCCCAATTCCGAAGACAGACTGAGGGCTTGGAGCCATCGAGTTTCAGTGGGGTGTAGGGGGTTTCTGGTTTTGTGGTTCAGGATTTGGAGTTGAGGAAGCTTAGGGTTTAATGATTGGGGTGGGTTTGGAATTAAGGCCTTTGCTCCACCAAGCCCTGACACCGGAGCCGCTTGATAACACAAGTGCAAACATCAATCTCTGCACATAAATCCTCTGCTGGCTCTATGTAAACCGAAGCCTCCTCCGACATTGCACAAACCCCAAACCCCAAAGCCCTAAACCTTTGCACCTTCAGAATACACTAGCACCCTAAACCCTAAACCCCTAAACCCCGAAACCCCTAAACCCTAAACCCTAAACCCCTAAAACCCTAAACCCCTAAACCCTAAACCCCTAAACCCTAAACCCTAAACCCTAAACCCTAAACCCTAAACCCTAAAACCCTAAACCCTAAACCCCTAAACCCTAAACCCTAAACCCTATAAGCCCTACAACATCCCTCCCTTTTGCCTGCTTGGGCCCTTTAGGTGGGCCGTGGCCCACTATGGCACGGATCTCGGGGTCAGGGCACCGGTTGGCCGGGAACCCTAGGGTTCCTGTAAAGGAACCCTAGGGTTCCCTAAGTTCCCTAAAGGGATCTTTAAGGGTTCCTTTAAAGGAACCCTACCTGGACCCCAAAAGTATGTAGAAGAACAGCCTTTTATAGGTTTTGGGCCATTATTTTACCTACTTTTGGGGGTCTAGGTAGAGGTTCCGTAAAGGGATCTATAAGGGTTCTATAAAGGGATTTAGGGTTTGGGGTTTGGGAGTGTCCGAGAATAGGAGGGGGTAACTTCTTTTGGGGGTCTTGATGATGAGGATCCTACTATTTAGGTTCTATACAGGGCTTAGCTTCTTCTAGTTATTGGTTTCGGTATTGCTGATATTCTAAAGTCACTGGCCTATAAGTGGCATACAGGGATTGTCTGCTCGCAGATGTTTGCAGTGTTCTTGCGGGATTATTTCTAAGCATCGTGAACAAGCCCCATACCCTAAATTACAGAAATACAGTTCTCAGTACCAAACTCAATCCCCGAATATGAAGCCTGAGTGTCACGGCACTAAGCTCACCAACTTGAGCTGTAGCGGGAGGTTCCGAGACATCATCATTATCTACAAGGATAGCCCAAAACCTACGCCTGTTCTCCACACAGCAGGGATAAAGTAGCAAACACTCCGCAAAGGGCTCGTTTCTTGGCATTTTGAACCGTTTGTTCTGAGAAGCTTGGTTCCTTCTTCGGTAAGGTCTTCCCCAGCCTGAAATTACGCCCATGGGTGATATGATTCTGCAGTTTCTGCGGAGATTCACAAGAACCTACAACGTATATAGGAGCCTCAGTATGTCGCCTTATGATTGCTGGAGCAATGCCGATGCTATGATACTCAGCCCCTGCAAAAGGCCCCGTTCGTCTTCAACGACTCTGAGCCCTCCCATCTCCAAACTTGCGCAGACGTCCTAACATACAAGCAGAAGATCACAGTACGACCTGGCCCCTTCAGAAACCCACAAAGACGGCACATCCAGAAAGCTACGAAACAAGGTCTGCGAACCGTGACACCTTAACACGAAGGTCTTTGATTGAGCTCCACCAAACAAGTCTTTCAGCCTATCAGGCCCAATCAAGAACCCTGTAACTCCTTGTGCAACCCTAGAATCCCAATCAAGCCCTGTAATCCCGACGAAGAGTCCCTTCAACCCCTGAAAGCCACCTTGTAGTCCCACAAAGTGCTCGCATGAGAACATCCATCCGAAAAAGGCTCCTGCGCTCTGTTTTGGGCCTCGCCGATGCTCATCGAGCTTAGGAAAGCTCCACAACGGCAAGGTACCCGGCCCTATGGCTCGCCGTAGGGTGAAAGGGCTTAGGGTTTAGGATGGTTTAGGGATGACGGGTGTAAGGGTTTTATTTAGGGTTTAGGGTTTAAGGGTTTACGTAGTCTTTAGGATTCTCCTTAATGTCAAGCTGCGAGTCTAGGGATCCTTTTGACAAGATCCTAGGCTTTAGGGCTCATGGTGGCCCATTCCAACTGCGGGGGTGCTTGAAATCAGGGGCGGTTTCTTGGGAGTCCTGAGACTATCGTGGTCCTACCTAGAGGCTCATACCCTACCCCTTTTTTAGGGCGCCTACTTTTTAAGATAACAGATCCTAACCATAAAACCTAGGTATCCTGAAAAGGGGTAGGGTATGAGCCTCTAGGTAGTACTGAAGGTCGATGGTACGGTTCGTTGGTTTCTTATTCGACTCTCAGCTGGGCCTTAGGAGGTTAATGTAGGAGCCTTAATAATTAGCTATGCCATTTTGGGTGTTCCTTATTTTTGTTATATTTTTTTCTACGCCCAGACCCTGTTCTACTTGTTAAGGCCTATATTAGAGATTTGGGTAGTTGGCATGTATGGTTCAATGAAGCTCTGGGGCTTGGGCTGTTCGTTACGATTCAAGATTTAGGTTGAGGAGTTTAGGGTTTAAGTCTGGGGGCGGAGTTTGTGTACGGTAGTCTGCAGTTGTGCGCGGAGTTTATTATTCAAGCTTTCTTTTTTCTATATTATTGTTGTGTTGTACATATTAATTACTGTATAATATATTTTTCTCGCTTTTGGGGCGTAGAGTCCGAGTCGGACGCAACCCTTTGGCATGCACCTAATTAAGTTGCTTAGTGCGGACCAGAAATCTGGCTGTCACCAGTGTGGACCCGCACTTGGAAACGGGATTGAGCCAGCGAAGGAAAAGCTGTCCCGCTCCTTCAGCAAAATCAAAACGATGGCACATGGACGATGCCTGAAAATGCACGGCAAACAAAAGGTGCTTCGTATTCCGTATCGGCGATCAAAGCACCAAGCAATATACGATCCACATATCGGACCTTAGAAGGTGCAGGATTTTCCTCATGGTATCAGATGAGGCCATCCCCACACGGCTAAGATACCCAGGATGTCTAAACACCTTCATCGAGGTGATACTGGGACATCAAACTCAACAACAGCATGAAGGCCGGAGGACCTCCACCCTCTAAGACAAAGCGTTGTAGCATCATTTATTTACTCAGAAACTGCTAAGTCAGGATAGCGGAGTCAGAGTCATCAGACCGAACTCCTCGTCGTCTGTGCATCACCCCTCTCCGTAAGACTTGCAGAACTTGCAGTGGTTGCCAGGTTTCCAAATGATAATCCAGACGCCCTCGCCTGACAAGCCGCTGATCTGCTTGATGCCGCGGCGACTGGAGAGCCGACATCTTCTTGAAACCAGACACACACTCCTCTACGTCACTGTCCTATGTTAAACATTGCCATCCTGCACTGTGTGCCCTTCGCGTCCGTGAATGACACCACGTCGGGTGAAGTGCATAAGCTGCTTGGTTGCCGTTTGGTGATCCAACTGCCCTCGCCTGATGAGCCTCTGTTCTTCTTGATGCCACGCGGCTCAAAAGCCAGCCTCTTCTTGAAGCCTGTGACAAACTCCTCTGCCGTGTATGTGCGCATGTCCTCCCAACAAATGCTCAACATGGCCACCTCACAAAGTGTGACCTTTGCGCCCATGATCGCCATCATATAGTTGCCAGCTATCGGTTTGATGATCCAGATGCCCTCGCCCGACGGGCCTCTGTTCTGCTGGGCGACCCCCCTTCCCCGTGGCGTGGGGGCCTGGGGCTACAGCAGTCAGGCGCTGTCGCCTGTGTTCTGAGCCCTCTGTATAAGTTATATATATATATGTATATATATATATATATTTATTTATTTATGTATCATTATATATTTTTTTGAGGCAAAGGGTTCACAGTTACCAACCTGAAGCCCGAGAGGCCGTTGGCGCTCCGACAAGAAGATGCTGCCATCTGGCTTCGACATGTTGGCTTCCGGCTTTCTTAGGGTTTAGGGTTTAGGGTTTAGGTTCAATCCCTAAACCCCGTATCACGTCTTGCTGTCGGGCTTAGCTTTTTGAACTTTCGGCTTTAGTTTAGGACCTTTTGGTTTGAGGTTGTAGGGTTTTGGGTTTCGGCGATTGGGGAACTTTGTTGTTGGGGTCCGACTTGTGTGGGAGGGGTCATCGGCTGTAAGTGCATTTGGGGGAAGGTTGGGTATTTGCGTCAAGGTGGCTTGTTTGCTGCTTTTTGGGCTTGCTTTCTTGATTGAGGTTTGTGGGTATTTTGTTGCGGGTCGTTGTGTTTCGGGTCAGTAGCTCAGGGGAATTGTTTAGTTTGGGTTCGACGGTCTCAGAGCTTGCTACTTTATATCAGAACTGAAGATTCGGGTTACCGGGCTTTTAATCTAAAGCGGTTTGTTTCAATGCAAGCATCTCCACTCCTGTTGAGCGACCCGGAACCTGCAAGCTTCTGCCTGTCTGTCCGTCTGTCTGTATGTATGTGTATATGTATATGTATATATGTATATATGTATATGTGTATATGTGTATATATGTATATATGTATATATGTATATGTGTATATGTGTATATATGTATATATGTATATATGTATATATGTATATATGTATATATGTATATATGTATATATGTATATATGTATATATGTATATATGTATATATGTATCTATGTNTCTATGTATCTATGTATCTATGTATCTATGTATCTATGTATCTATGTATCTATGTATCTATGTATCTATGTATCTATGTATCTATGTATCTATGTATCTATGTATCTATGTATATATGTGTATATGTGTATATGTGTATATGTATGTATATATATATATATATATATATTTCTTTATTTGTAGTTACATTTATATGATATGATATGCATATACAAATTTAGTTAGTTATTTATCTTTCTTTATGTTTTTGTGTAAGCAAAGTGTGTTTATTATACATCTTCTGTGTTCGCGCCCGAGTTGCCCTTAGACGGCAACCTGACAAACTCCATATCAGAATCTGCCAAACTGTGCTTGTTCGCGCCCTCTCAACGCTCAAGCCTGCAAGCCGTTTGCGATGACTCCAAAAAACATGGTATGCACCTGATAAGTGGGGCCCAAAAGGCGGCAACCATAGCTACGAAAGCGCATAATCCTGATCATGGACGTAGTAGCATAGTAACTATGTGCTCTGGTCCTCCAGATCACTGAAATCCTGTAAACCCGGAAAGAAAGCCCGATGGAAGTCTTGACCCTCACTTATTAAGTCAAACTTCTTCCTAGCTTGCAGGGAATGCTGCTGAGCATACCTGGGGAACCTCATCCGTATACCCTAAACCGTCAACATAAACCTAAAGCCTAAGTATTATAGAAACCAAAATTCTGTGCCGAAAGCTTGAGGGACTCTAAGAGGACATTCTTACCAGTGTTTGAGTGAAATCTTTTAGCAACACTTCAAACACCCTATCGGACCCTATGAAAAAAGACTATAGAACCCAAAACCCTCAACTTTCCTTTTGGCCCTCAAAAAATTCTCGAAATTAAACCCTAAACCCTGTATAGAACCCTTACAGATCCCTTAAAGGAATCTCTCGGTGTCCTTTGAAGGGGCCCCTAACCTAGGCTGAGCGTCTTCGTGGCAGCGCTGCGGGACGCAGGGGCCATCAAGCGAGGGGAGGCACTTCTTCGGAGGGGCTTCGGGCTTCTGCAAGGGATTAGGGTTTAGAAGGTTCAGGGTTTCGGGTTTAGGGGTTTAGGGTCTAGGGGTTCTGTAGATTTTATCAGTGTTCTGTAAGCTTTCTAGAAGTTCTATAGGAGTTCTATAAGGATTTTAGATAGGTTCTATACGTACGGAGTATTTGAGGTTGAGGGTTTATGGGTTTGGGGTTCAGGGGCTTGGGAGTTGAGCCTCGAGGTGCAGGGAAGTTACCCAAAAGTCCAACCCTACACCCGTAAACCCTAAACCCTAGCCCCCCTAAAGCATAGAACCCTGGGGCTGAAATTTCTTTGTCTTTTGTCCTTGGTGTTTAGGGGTTCAGGGGTTCAAGGGCTTAGGGGTTTAGGGGTTTATGGGTTTGGGGGTTTAGGGGTTTGGGGTTGTGCAGTCACAGGTTTAGGACGGGGGTTTGCTTGTGTACATTGAGTTTGGTGGGCAGGGTACAGCTTGAATGCCTGGCTTTGGTTTGTCTTGGGGTTGGTTGTGCTTACAGTACCGGATTTCCAAAGCCATGCTAGATACTTTCTGCCTCTTGAAACCCTAAATCCCAGACTGTTACCGGATGGAAAAGCCCTCACGCAATATAAGACCCTGCTGCTGGTTCAGTTTCTAGCGTTGCTTGCGCTTCGTCCTTCTATTCTGCTTCTGGGCGTGAGACTGTGGGGTTCAGGGTTAACGTGTAAGCCATCCGAACGCCCAGACCCTAAACCCTAAACCCTAAACCCGAATTGCTAGGGTTTAGGGATTAGGATTCCGAATTTCCCGCCAGAGCCGACCTCAGAGCACATAAAGCCAAGAGCCGCGCTAAACCCTAAACTCTAACTCTAAACCCCAAATCATAGCCCCTAGCCCTCAGACCCTACCTGTATCCCCAAACCCTACAAAATACTACGTTATGACCCCTTAATAAGAGGGTATAACCCTTAAAACGGTAGGTTTTTGGATCCCCAGGTAGCCCCCAAACCCTAAACCCTAAACCGCAAAAAAAACCCTAACCCCTAAAACCCAAGCTCTCCAAAACCCAAGAATGCAAAGAAGCTTAACCTGAAGTCCCCAAGCCCTAAAACGGTTCGTCCCTCACGGTCCAATGTTTGGATTTAGGGTTTAGGGTTTAAGGTTTAGAGTTTCGGGTTTAAGGTTTAGGGTTTAGGGTTTAGTGTTTAGGAAAGTTTGGGGTTTAAAGTTTAGGGTTTAGGAAAGTTTGGGGTTTAAGGTTTAGGGTCCAGGAAAGTTTATGGGTCTAGGGAAAAGCCTAAGGCCTAGGGTTTAAGGTTTAGCGTTTAGGGTAAGATACTTGAGCCCTAAGCTGAAACAGCCCCAAGCACTGAAGCCCGAAGCCCTCAACCGCACAACAGCGCGAGGGCTCTGGCCTCTTGGGCAGCTCCTTAGACTCGCCCCTCGTCAACAACACCGTTCAGGATTCTTGGTTTCGGGTTTTTAAAGGGTTCGACATGTTTTGTAAGGTCTAACATAGGGCTAATGATCAAAACGGGGCTTGTATATACTAGTATGTTGGAATTTTCATGGATTTACTGTCAATACTTCCTCCGACCTCTATATTGCCGTAGCCGTAGTTCTATGCGCCCTAACGTTTCAACTACTGAGGTTCTTGTGAACTAGCAGGGTTCTGCGTACTGGGTTTGACCGGGTTATTTGTCTCTTTTTGTAATCCTAGGTTCCTTCAAAAAATCGACCCGGTGCCAGCAAACGGAGCCCTTCTTATGCCTGGGGTACTGGGGATCCAAGTGAAAGCTTAAATTTCGAGTTCACTGAGTCTTCGGGAAGCAAAATACAGGACTAGTCAGGTCATAGGAGTAATTAATGATTCGGTACTGAAAATCAAGAACGACCAGCGGCGACATAGGGGTTTCCGAAACTAGGGGACCCCAGCATAGTACCCTAAATAGTAGGATCCTTATTGTAAGGACCCCAACAGAAGGTACCCTTATTTTCGGAAACCCCCCACATAGGGATGGTGGGTGGCAGTCGTAGTCGGCTTTTTGCGAAGGGCGTGCCCGACGTTCAGCCTGAAGGTTAACTTACACCCAACCCCTAAGGGCCCATGTAGGGTTTAGGGTTTAGGGTTTAGGGGTTTATGGTTTAGGGTTTAGGATATATATACTTCGGGCCCAATGTAACCATATAGGGAGTACTTTAAGGCCAAAAAACATACTATTTGGGTACATGGACCCTTAGGGAACGTGTGAATGGGATTTTGATTGTTTGTGATTGCACCTAGCAGTGTAGCATGCATCAAGATACGTTCAATACAATATAATTACGAGAGCAATTATACTTTAACATGCTATTCGTTGTTAGGTTAGGATGTGTAGCAGCCATTTCTGGGATTTAGAGATTGGGCTTGGTGAAATTGGATTTCGTGGCATGAGTTTGGGCCTTAGGCGTCTACCGCTGGCCCATTTTCGGGAGTTAGCGTTTGCGTAGGGTTTAGCGCTTTAGGCTAAAGGGTTTTAGGGGTTTAGGGTTTAGGTTTCTAGTGTTTCGGGGTGCTTCTAGGGGGTGCTTATCTTTGATTCGGGACTCAACTAGTCGATGTGCCTACGAAGTATACACTTCGGCCGCAAAGGGCCTCCCAAAGTCGTATCAAAGTATATGCTATGCAGGTATATGAGCTCAGGCAGAGTTCTGAGTCTGTGCGAGTCGGTCATCGCAGTCAGGTGCAGTTTTTTCTCAGATCCCAGCAGAGAGTGAAGCTTTGAATGTTTGGGATTGCACCTAGCAGTATTGTTACTGTACGACAAACTAAACTACTGTGCGAAAGAACAATTATCCCTGACTGACAAAGGATGCATTTGAACAGGGCGACATGCAGTTTGCTTGTGTTGAGGATTGTTGGAGCTTGTATACTGGTGGTGGAGCAGTCGAGGCGGCAGCACATCCTCCTCGGATGACAACCTAACTTCTGACACCTCTAATC